>PVJA010036073.1:0-21378 GCA_004027025.1 Myocastor coypus | reverse complement strand
AAAAAAAAAAAAAAAAGAAAATGTCTGAGAAAGATACCAAGGAAGAAATCCTGAAATCTTTCAAGCTCTTTGATGATGAAACCGGGATAATATCATTCAGAAATCTGAAGTGCGTGGCTGAGGAGCTGGGCAAGAATCTGACTGGTGAGGACCTTCAGGAGATGACTGATGAAGCCGACAGAGATGCCGAGGTCAAGGAGCAGGGGTTCCTGCACATCACTGAAAAGGCCAGCCTCTATTGAGACCCATGTCCTGTCTCCTGCTGCTAGCACGTGTGACTAGATTAGTGCCCACTGCCCTGTGAAATCCAGCTCCCCATTTCCCTGTAGAACTTCAGCCATGGCCTTGCGTCTGATTTGGGCTTGTTCAAGTGTTTTTCAATGCTAAAGCTCTTTGTAAAATGAAAAACAAAATATGTTACTTTTATAAAGTTATAAAGTTTAATAATAGAAAATTCAATGACATTTACATAGAAAAACAAAGGACTAAGAATTTATAAAGTGCTCCTGAAAAAAAAATGGTCACCTTGACTTGCAGCTATTGAAACTTATTATAAATCTACAGCAATTAAGGCAGTGGATACAGAAACAAATAATAATAAAGATCCAAGGGACAGACAACTGTGTGTTTTGTTATGAGACAAGGTGTCACTATGTAGTTCAATCTGACTTTTAACTTACTGTGTATCCTGGATTGGTCTGGAACATTTGGTGATCTTCCTGCCTCAGCCTTCCAAGTGCTGGAATTAGAGGCCTGTGTCACCATTCTCAGTTTAGTGTGTGCATCTTGAGTGTAGCAACTTTGGTGCTGCAGGTGAGGGGGAGGCTAGGAGAGTCCTGTACAGCTGCTTGGACAACTATAAAACCAAGGATTTAAGGACTTACATATAAATTAAAAAGTCTTGTGAAGGAAAAGCTTTAAAACTATTGGGAAGACATAGCAGAGAACTGTAGTACAGTCTTGGAGTAAGGAAAACTTTTAAAACAAATGATATAAACCTTAAAGACAAAAATAAATTCCATTAAATAATTTCTGTAGGCCTGTACGCTCAGCATTCTGGAATGCTGAGGGAGGAAAATTGCAAGTTTAGCAGCTTAGTGAATCTGTCTCAAAATTAAAAAGAAAGGGGAAAAAAAGATGAGAGTAGGGCAGCTGGAGATGGAGCTCAACGTGAAAGCTTTATGTTAACTTCCTACTGCCACATAGGTGAATAGTCAAAAAATCCGAACCAAAGATACAAAAGGCAAAGTATTAGTATCCACAATGCATGAATGACACTATGATATATGAAAATACTATACAGGTAGACATATCAATAAAGAAGAAACATTTAAAGATATTTATAAACTAAATGGGAATTCATAAAATGCTCAAAGGGAAAGAACTGAAGAATACCTTATGAGCTATCTATAAATTAATTTAAAGAAGCTTTGCCCCCTTATTAATATAATTATTTTTGCTTACAGCAGCAGCAGATAATTTTTTCCTTGAGAAATACATCCCAGGCTTAGCAGAACCCTAAATTACCTCTGTTTTCTTAAAATATATTTTTCTACCAAATAAATCAATTGTAGGCAGCAGTTTTGAATTCTGTTTACCTCTATTTTCTTAAAATATATTTTTCTACCAAATAAATCAATTGTAGGCAGCAGTTTTGAATTCTGTTCTTAAGTTTTTCTCAACATCATAAAGTAGGCAGTTGGCTAATGTACTATGAAAATATTTTTGGTTTAATTCTGATGCAGGTTTCCTTTTTTTTTTTTTCATAAGGGAGAACAGTTACAACTATTGAATTTTGAAAAACTTTCTGCCACTAAAAAAGTGAAGATAAATTAAGAAATTAAATCAAGCTTTAAATTTTCAGTGACAATTTATATTTGTTTTCATAGACTTATGTTGCTTTAAAAAATGGACTTTGATTGTAGAATATAAATAATTTTAAGTTATAGATAGTGCTAATCAGGGCCCGGCGGGATGGCTCAGTGGTCTAAAGCACCTGCTTGGGAAAGCTTGGGCGGCGGCTTCAGGGACTGCGGTTCGATCCCCCGCACCACATGCTGCGCCAGCCCTGCCCTTAGGGCGGGCTGAGCCGGCCATAAAAATGAGTGAATAAACAAACAAAGGTTCTGAAAGAAGAATAAAAATAATAAATAAAATAAAAAATTCTTTAAAAAAAGATAGTGCTAATCAAAACATTAAACATAAAGCTGTCTTAATTATAAATGTGAAATTTTAGATACAATGCTAATAATTCTTTACTTTCTTATTGTTTTATTTGTTATCTTAGGCTTTTAAACTATGAAGTGCAAAAATACAAAGATGTTATACCACCCAAGAGCCAATCAGCGGAGATAGCAGCAAAGCAAACACTGAAATGTAAAATGTCTAGGAAACACTCTGTGTCCCAGAAGTCAGAGGAAATAGAAGAAAGTGATCACGATTACCATCCAGGCATGTGGATTCACTTTTTCTTTTATGGAAATGTAAAAAAAAATTTTTTTTTCATGGCGCTGAAGAAAGTAGATTAAATTACCAGAGCCTACTTCTAAGATAGAAGGTTTGGCACTTAGCTAATTTCATTTGCCATAGCAGTTAATGATGTGTTCAGATTAGGAGACATCATCTAAATGTTGGCTACAGCAGGGCTATCACTGTCACTGACAGCATCTGACTTCTCTGTCCCTTCACCTCACTCTTCAGGGCGTCTATTTGTTTGGGGCAAACTTGTCAGTGTGGGTTCCTCTCCTGGGCTCTTGGCTGCTATGGCCCCTCTGTGGCCCTCACGCACTCACTAATTCCCCAGCATCTCCTGTAACATCTTCCCTACCCCTCCCTCAGATTTTTCTTAAAACCATGGCTTTCTTTTTTAATCCATCTCTCTTCTACCCTCATTGCTTTGGGTGTCCTGCTCTCTGCCCTGCCTGGCTCCAGGACTCTGCCTCTTCTCTCTGAAGGTGAACCCCCCACAAGGTCTGTAGCTTCTCCTCTGCTGGCCCTCCTTGCTGGCCTTCATGCTCTCTTTGGTCTCCTTCCCTGGGCTCTTTCCTTTCAGCACAATAATAATCTCAAAGCAAAGCAACGCCACCTAGGGGCATGCTGAGGCCACTGCAGGCACAGAAGCAGCCCAGGCCCTGCCTCTTGCACTTCTCATAAGCTGTCGTGGGCAGCCTCCTCCACTCTAGAGCGGAGACAGCCCAGGCCGTGGGCCTCCTCCTCATGACTACATCCTGATAGAAATAGTTCGTGGACAGCATTCCTCTTACTGCACATTCTGCAGCAGCATATTCTATTGACCACTTCCTCTTTTCCCTGACTCTTGAAGAAAACTCACCTGGCTTTCCTTTTACCTTTCCATCTATGTTTTCAGCTTCCTGTATGAGTTTTGGGATATTCTAATCTGGTACTCTTTGTATTTTCCTCAGCAAAGAGAAGACAGAAATAAAAGGGGATTGGGCAAAGCAAGGACTTGGTGGCCATGTTAGGGAATTCTGTCCTTTGGGGACAGGAGGCATGGAAGGCTTTTAAGCAAGTTGTTGGAAAAGATTACTGTGGCTGTAGGTTGAAGAGTAGTTTGCAGGGGACAAGAATTGGTACAGAGATAGTCTTCCTATCGCTGAAAGTAGAATTAGTTATGGTGATAGATTTGTGAGGGAGAAGAGATCAGATGAGGTTAACAGTGATGCTGTCTCTCAAATGGGAGCCCTGGAAATATCAGGATTTGTGGGACATCAGTGAGGGACCATGAGTTTAGTGTTGGGTACATTGAATCAGGAATTCCTGTGGCCCATCCCAGCAGAAGAATCCCAGAGGCAGTGGACATGTGAGAGGAGTTCAGGGGTGTCAGGGCTGGGATGATAGGTTTGGGAGTAATGAAGGAGGGGTTGAGCCATGGCTGCAGCCAGGTTGCCAGGGTGTGTGACATAAAAACAGTGCTGAAGAGCTATAGCCACTGTGATCCAGGAGAAGGACAGCTACAGGGGACATGAATTGGCCAAGGTCATGCAGAATGGGATGATGAGGAAAGCATGGCTATGTGGTGTCACAGCAGTCAAAGGGGGAGAGTATTATCCCAGAAAAGGAGTAGTCTGACCTCAAGCCTGGTGCAGCCTGTAAAATCAGGAGCGAAAATTTCCAGAGTCCAAAAGAAAAAAGTTATGCAGTGTCTTTAAGTCCACTAGAACCTAGTGGTAGGCTGGATGTGAAGAGTCTTTGTTTACTTGTGCTTTCCATTCTGCCTGAGGAGTTTCCTTGGATTGGCATTCTAACTGGGTGTCCTTATCCCTACATTTTCCTTCTGTTTGCTTTACATGTCTGAGTTTGGCAAGTGATAGGGCTTAGTGAACTCCCAACACTGTGTTTGTGGGAGTTTTTTGTAAGTTTGACTGGCCAGCTCCATCTTAGGCTCTATCCCTTACTAGCTCCTACTCGCAAACTAGATAATTAAACTATTTCTTACATAAATAAATAAATAACATTTCTAATTTCAATCATTTCTCATTCTTCTCTGTGTTGAAAATTCACCAGTGAAATAAGACAGAGGAAATAGGAGGAATATAGCCATTGCTGCTCTTCTATGTTTATGTCCACCTATTTTGTGTACTGTTACCAAGTTACAACTAAAGATTTTTCTGTCTGCATCTCAGCAATGATTCATACCCTTAAAATGTTGTTTAATGATAAACAATTGACATTTTTTATAAAGCCATTGCTATGTCCTTTGAATGTATTAACCAAGCCAATTCCTGTAGCCAGGAGCTGGTGAGGCCTTGTTGTAACTGTCCTGCCAACAATGAGGCAGAACAGACAAAATCCTGACCCTATGGGTGAGGTTTCTCTCTGAGTGAGAAACCTAGACATTTGGCTTAGACTTTACGATGCCAGCTATTGTTATCATGGTGTCTCAGGTGACCTGCTATATTCCTTGTCATGTGGAATTACTGTGGTATTACTTATAGTTTATGCTGGTTATTAGTTAATGCTGGCATTGTTTGCAGATTACCTTAAAGAAAATGCAACTGAACCACCTAGAGCTGCTCCAGAGCCCATTTCTCAAAAAAAGAAAGGTCAACCCAGCAGGAGAAGAGAGCAAGTCCAAGCCCACTTCAAAGTGCAGAGAGCCAGACTGATGTCCTATGACAGAACAGGTACAGACTCCATGGAGCCAGCTGCTCAGAAGCTGCCAGCTGTGGTTTGGGGGCTTCCATTAGAAACAGGGCTTACAAAACACAATCTTACTGAATGTCATGGGTTTGGTTGCTTAAAATATGTTAATTTTAAAAATTCTTTTTGTAAGTTTTAAATAAAAATTGACATAGACTGTTGATTATCTTCTTAAAGAACAATCTGGAAGTTATAGTTAAAACTGAGTGAGATTAGTTGTACACTTTTGTTTTATCTTGATAGTGAAAGTTGATAGTATCATTTCATTTAATAGTTACTATATCTTTGTCTGATATAGTGCTTAAATTCCTGAATAGTGCTGGGTGTTGTGGCACATGCCTGTAATCCCAGCACTTGGGAGGCTGAGGCAGGAGGATCGGTGTGAGCTCAAGACCAGCGTGGGCTACAAAAGTGAGCTCAAGGCCAGCCTGAACTGCACAGTGAAACTTTGTCTCAAAAAAAAAAAAAAAAAGGAAAGCCATTGCTGAATATTATATTATACCTGATAATCTTATTTGTATTCATATGAAATACCATGGTGCAGAGACTGTCATCTAGCTATTCCTCCTGAAGCTTCAAAGCCTCACACTCTCATAAGCTTCTTCTGTTTTTTTTTTTTTTTTTTTTTTAAAGAAATAGCTCAAAATGATAACAGCACCAGTCATCTAAAGCCTGTGTGAAAGAGGGCAGGAGAAGGGCCTGTGAGTCTCTGCCTGCAGAAGATGGGAAGCTGAGGGCCTCAAGTGGGGCAGCTCTGAGGACCTGGTGGTAGTACTGCTACTCATAATGCTCAGGTGTCATTTCACTCTCGGAAAAGAATTGCTTTGGTTAAATGATGTCTGATTTCCAGATAGCCTGGAGTCTGGAATGTCTTTGTAGGGTTGCTGGTATTGTTGGCATGGCCTTCTACACTCTCTCCCTCCTGTGAATTGTTCCACAGGGAAGGAGTTGTGTTAATAAGTAACTTCTACACAGCAAAGCAAAGAAGGATAAAGAGACAATCTGAAGAATGGAAGAAAGTCTTTTCAAACTGTTCATCTGGCAAGGGGCTATTTTCTAGAACATATCAGGGCCCCAAAAAGATCAAGAGAAAAAAAAAACACCTCTAAACAAGAGACAAATTCCCTGAATAGACATTTCTCAAAGAAGACCTACAAATAGCCAACAAATATGAAACTTGCTCAATACCATGAATCATCTGAGAAATGCAAATTGAAACTACATTAAGTTACTATATTTCCTTAGTTATAATGACTGTAGGCAAAATTACAAGACAGTAATGTTGGAGAGGGTATGGGCAAGGAGGAAAGCTTATACACTGTTAGTGGTGATATGAATTAGTACAGCTGTCATGGAGAATAGTATGGCGATTTCTCAAAAACTTAAAGGTTAAACTGCTATATTCCATGCTGAATACATGTAGTATTCAAGGAAAATGAAGTCTATATGTGAGAGACCCATAGCTCTTCCAGCTCTGTTCTAAATAGCCAGGATGTAGAATCAGTGGAGAGGTCCTAGGCCCAATCAATGGATTTTAAAACACGGTGCACAGCCATAGTGAAACACCACTCAGCCATCAAGAGAAGAAAACCACGTCATTGTGCATCATGGACAAACTGGAGGACATTATGATACCTAAAATAAACTGAGCACAGCAGAACAAACTGCAGGCTCTCATGTGGGGAAACTAAAAAGATTGATTTTGTAGGTTTAGAGCATGAAACCGTGGTCCTCAGTCTGGGGAGAGAGTGGGGCAGTAGAGGGAGCCAGACAATAGGTACTAAGATACTGTTAGGTGGGAGGAAAAAGTTCAGAGCCTACAGATGGCTCTGGGTTAGAGCAGTTTATTGTGCGCCTCACCCAGAGCTGGGAGGGTGGGCTCAGTGCCTTCTCAGGTCCTACTTTTTCCACCTATGCATAGGCCTGAGTTAGGAGAAACCTTGTAGCCAGCTCTTGTTCCAGTCTTTTCTCTCGTTGACCACCTGGGATCGTGGGCTTTAGTTTTTTTGTGATATCTTTCTTAAGTAGATAACTATTGCTCCATATATGAAGCTCCTATTAAAACTAATCTTAAACTATTATTTCCTTTAATTATACAGTATTTCTGTTAACTTTAAGTTCCTTTTCATTTTTCTACTTCTGTAGAATCATTTTGAACACGATATATTCTCCTTACATGATTCCCTTATTTGTACTTACGTTGGACTTTTTTATTGTTGAACCAGAACCAGAAGATGATGATGTGATGAGACACATAACTAGGCTAAGAGAAAAGCTTGGTTGGCAGACTGTGTTATCACAGCATGATATGAAATATATTAGAGCTAAAATTCAGAAGATCATTCTAAAGGTATTATATTTTATTCAGTTTTGACCGATAACAATCAGTATTTGAAAGTATGTTAATTTTTTTTACTTTAGGTATTATATCAAAATCTCACATAATAGTGTCAGTCATCATTATTTCCTGGTACATGCATATGAAAAGTATTTGACATTTTATTTCAGTTAATTTCCTTAAAAAAAAATATATATATATATATATATATATATCCTAAAATATGTCAAAGTACTCGTATTTGTCCCGTCTCCTCCTTTTCTCTGACTCTCTGACTGACTGGTCCAGGATGTGGTACCATCTTGTTCCTGCACATCACTTGTGTGTGTGTCTGTGTATGCATGTGTGTGACAGAGGGAGAGAGGGAGAGACTTTGAAAGAAAGCAAAGAAACATATCAGAAATACCCTGTGTCCTGCACATCCTTTACACACAGAATCAGAACCTGTGGTCCAGCAGTCTGTACTTTATCAAGTCCAGGATCTCAGATGATCCTGATACACAGTGGAGAACGCTCCTCCAAACCAAGCCTTTGCTCTCCGAAGGCTCAGATGCAGGCTTTAAACCTGCTTGTAAGGTTTCTTGGTTGAAAAGATAGCAGAACTCAATCTAAACTGATGTGATGATGAAAATATGTAATATAACCATTGTTAAATTTAATTAATAATAATAAATAAACAAATAAAAGATAGCAGAAGCCAAAAACTGTACAACTGGATCCAAGTTAAAACTGTAGTAATTAGAAACTATTTGATTATTTAATTTAGTAGCTTCTAAGGACATCGCTAAATACTAAATGGTTTTTACAGTAAAATTCGGCTACTCAGGAAAGACTAAATTGCTTATATATTTAGAAATTTTTATCAATAAAAATAAAAGTTTCAAAACTAAGAGCAAGTATCTTTAAAATTTGCACTTAAAATTTTTCTTAATGTACAGTGTCAGTTTTTCAATAATGCCAATGGAAGCTTTGAACATGAGTTCAAGGTTAGATCTACATCTAAATCTCTACTTTGTTTTTCTTTAATCTTCAACTTCTCAAATTAATTTATGAAAATATTAATTTCTGCATAAGTTTAATGAGATTAAAGTATCAAATCTTAATCTCTTTAATCTTAAGAAATTATGGATGTTAAATTCGTGTTTGTTAAAACAATGCAAGGAAACACTTATTATTTATTACTCAAAAATTAAATATTGTTATTAGACTACTAAAGCACCACCATTATTATTTTTTTTTTTGGTGGGACCGGGATTCAAACTCACGACCTTGCACTTGCTAGGCAGGCACTTGTGCCACGGAGCTATCTCCCCAGCCCCTACCACCATTATTAAAAGAAACAAGACACTTAAAATTCCCAAGAGGTTTTTATATTGGAAAGCACAGTTACTGAACATGACATATATGCAAAATACACATTACCAAGTTCTTTGGTTAGTAAGCATGCAGTAGTAAAATATATATAACCTTTCTGAATGTTGTCATCACTCTATGCTCAAGAACTTAATATACTAAATAAATGAAATCTTCTATAAGATTGACCTTGTTAAGGTTTCATTAAACACAATCTGATATTATTTTTATGAATATATTCCTATTTTAATCTGCTTTAAATTTTGTCCAGTTCATTAGGTAATCTATTCAGCCATTTTATTATTCAGTTATATTAATTTTTTTAACTTCAGGAACCTTTGAAAGATGATGGTGAATTTGTATACTGCATTCCTCGAGGGAATCTTAAAAGTTTTCACAATCCATATGATCTTCAGGTAGTATCTGCTCACAGAGCTAGAAATTGCAGAAAATTTTGGATTATTTCTGCTTCATTTATTTCAAAGGTAATAATCTATAGTTGGTTTGATTTCAAAGTAAAAATAGTATACAATTTAGAATTTAATTGCATGAATTTATTTCTTTTAGAGAAACTTGGTCATTTGAAGAACAGTTTATGTTTTAGAATGTCTTAGGAGGAAGTTATTAGTGTTTTTTTTTTCTTTGTACATATTTAGACTTGAAGATTCAATGTTGGGTTTTTTTTTTAACTCCCACCTGTATAATTTATTAATATTTGGTGTAAATTTTTAAATGAGGAAGAAGTGAAAACAGGCATTTTTTGGGTTCATAGGAATGATAATAATAAAGAAGGGGAGGGTCTTAGTTGGCACCGTTGCAGAAATCCTGTTGTGTTTTTAGCCCCTCACACACACCAGAGGCCACAGCTAGCCGACAAATGACAGATGGCCAGTTGTTTGCTGTGCCAGCCCAGCCTCTCCACGTGTACTGGGCCAGGGCTGGAGCATACTGAGGAGCAACTTCTGCACGCACAGGAGTGTACACGCCTTTTACTTCTGGAAGAAAATGTTGCAAGGTGTCTGCCTTCAGATAGGCAGCTCTCCAGAAGAAGAGGAATGCCTTAATGTAGTGCAGTCGCCTTCAAGTGTAAAAATGGGCCTCTGCATGGGGGTGTAAGCTGGACGGCTACATCCATGCAGTCAGAGTTGAGTGCGTGGATACTGCTTTTACAGAAATGTGACCACTGTGCCACTCAGACTTTGAATGGTTCTTTGTGAGAAGTGTCTCTGGGAAGAGAAGCCTTCTCCTTTCTGTGTTGGAGGCAAAGTGGCAGGTGGAAAGGCAAGAACAGAAGCATGGTGTTGGCGAAATCAAATTTGGTACAGATAAAGCTGGTGAGGCTTAGACATGGAAAAGACAGCCTTAGAAAGACGAGTGGTTATGACGCAAAAGCAGGCTCTGTGGACTTCTTAAAAACGCAACCTTCTTCAAAGGAATAAAGTTAGGTTTTGTGTTTGTACTTCTAGGTTATTAAAACAAGTATTGATACAGAAGAAGTAGAACTTGTTCCTGCGTTGGAATGGCTGTCGGAAAGACGAAATTACTACTTATTGCAGCAATTCAAGATATTTTCCAATTTCCAGTAAGATGAATAAAAGCAACTAGTTCTTTTCAGTTTAACCGTCTGTAAAAGTAGTTGTTAGATGACATCTGGGTCCCACAATGACAAGGCCACGTTGAAGGGTTATTCCAGAGAAGAGTTTCAGTTGGTATTCACTTAAGTACTAAAATTTGTAATCTAGTCATCTTGGATAAATATTGCAAAAAAGATACTTCATGATCTAGCACACCTAGGCAGACTCTATTGACCTTGCTTGAGCTACTTTCTATTTATTTTTCATTAAGTGAATATTTATTGAGCAGCCATGAAGGGCCCAGAGTTGTCAAGGCTGGGACTAGTGCATTGAAGAAACAAAGCAAACACCCTGCTTCCAACACCTGTGTGTAGTGGGCAAAGGCTCCTGAGCAAGCATGTAAAACGTGCGAAATGCCAGGTGGAAAAAGTCAGTGTTAGGAGGAAACTGCAGCAGAGCAAAGAAGCTGGGCCGCTTGCTGGTGGAGCTCCTCACTGACGCACCTCCCGCATCTCAGGTACTTCACGTTGCAGAAGCAGTGGGCTCCCAACACTTACTCCACAGAGTAGACCCAGGCCGCCATCTTTCACTGCTTGTACAGCACCTGTCTTTGTAATGGCCTTGTTTCTTCTCCAGTGTCTCCCTTTTCTTCTGATCTCTGCTGTCTGCTGGGCCTAGGACAAAAGATCAGTTATATGTATGCAGTGTGTGCAGTGCTGGGGACCAAACCCAGGGCATGCACTTCTGCTCTTGAGCTATGTTCCCAGCCCAGATAAATATTTTAAATTGTTACATTTATTATTGATAGGTTAAAGAAAGACCCAAAGAACGCCTTGCTAAGGCGAGTATATGGAACTTTTATAGCAGAGAAGTTATGTGTTTATTGAACACTATTTGTCATGTACCTATTCTGTTTTACTGGTGTGAAAAACAGGGTGTGTTCCTATAGCACTTGCCCTCAAAGAGAGGAAGTTGATAAAAAGCAACTGCATGCACAAGATAACTGCAGGCAGCAATAAGGTTCAGAAAGATAATAAACCGTGAATAGAATGGACGTGGCGTGTGTTGCTGCTTACACGGTTGGTAGATGAACTGTGTAGGCAGAGACCTGAACAGAAAAGGAGGTGGCCCTGGGATTCTAGGCAAGGACAGCTCTGAGCAAGTCATGAGGAGAACCAGTCAGTGCGTATTCCTGTGTGGGAGTTGAGTTGGTCTCCTGTCTAGATCTGTGTCCCTGCAGGGACCAAGGCTGAGTGACAGCTGGAGATGCTCCTGGCCAGGCCCTGTGGTGCTCTCACCCTTTCAGTTAGGTTCCAGTGGTGAGGTTAGAGAGGTTGTCAGTTCTGGTTGAGCTGCTTCAGGCACTATCTCAAGTAACAATTTCTGTATCCATTTACTTAAAACTGTCACTGCTGGACTTTGCGATGTTGTGCTGCTTTTGTAATAAATCTTTAGGGTCCATTGTGCTCTGAAGCATTTTCATGTACTAAACCTATGAAACCCAGTCAGAATCAGAATAAGAATTACCATTTTTTGGGGGGAGGAGGGAGCAGTGGTGGCTTTATTGGCTAGGTGGCTACTTGAGGGGGATGAAGCGCAAAGAGTGAGTGGCACCAATGCCAGGCCAGCCCGTGCTTCATGGGCTTTTAGATGATGGAGAAGTCGCCCAGGTAGTGGCCAATCATCTCAGCCTTGATCCCCACCTGGCTGAAAGTCTTGCCATTGTGGACACCCCCCATGCTGCCCACCACCTTGGGTAGGATGGTCATGTTGCAAAGGTGCGTCTTTACCACTTCAGGCTTCTCCACGGGTGGTGCCTCCTTGTTGGCCTCGCGTAGATGTTTCAGTAGCGAGTGCTGCTTCCACCGAAGTCCACGGCTCAGCTGCCTCCCGTGCCAAGTGCTACCGAGCTGCATCAGCTGTTTGTAGGATATGTCCAGCAGCTGGTCAAGGTCCACCCTGCGGCAGGGAAACTTGTGGAAGGTTCACATCTTCTTTTGCCTTGAGAAGATTTTGCCAGGTCTTTGGAAAAGACCACCCTTTTTGCATCTGCCAGAATTACCATTTTAAATGACAAGTAAATTTCAGTACATCCATGGCCCAAATTATTCATGTACCTCCTCCCTCTCTCCCTTGTTCCCTCTCATCTGTTCTTGGTTTCCTTTCACTTTTTGGGGTGGGACCATGGACATGCTAAGCAAGTGCTTCACCAGTGAGCTACACCTGGCACCGTTTTCTCTCTTCATGTTAACAAAACTACATACTGAAAGAAAGAAATTTAGCTTTAAACTTGTAAGTGTATTAGAATTTATTTAAACAAATGATAGAGTCTTTTTTTTTTTTTTTTGTCTCCAAAGACAGGGTCTCACTATGCAGCTCAGGCTTGCCTTAAGTCCATTTTGTCATCCAGGCTGACCTCGAACTTGCCATGATCTTCCTGCCTCAGCCTGCCAAATACTGGGATTACAAGTGTGTGTCACCACACCCAGTTCTGTAGTCTTTAATCTGTATATTATAAAATATACATAGAACAATAAGAGTAAGAGATAGTAACAAGTCAGGCTGGCACCCACAGGAGGACCCTGTGGACACAGCGCACCAACCTCAGTGTCCCCTTTCTACATACCCCTGCACTAGCCTGGCCCTCCAGGATGCTGATGGCAGCAACACCAGGGCTGGCTGTCTGGGTCAGGCTGGACTAGATGCAGGTGTGGCCGGCAGAGGCGTGGCCTGGCATCCTTGGGAGCTTGCGATACCTGTTCCCTGGGCAAAAGGGAGACTTTTCAGGTCTTCAGCTCCTTTGACTTTTTAAAAGTCATACATGCATCTGCTTTTTCATAACTGTTAAGTAACAACAAAATAATAAATACCATTAACCTTTTACTTGCCACTACTCAAAGATATTTTAAAAATATGCTTCTTTATTATCATGGAAAATTGGATTTTGACTCTTCTTGTACTGTACAACAAAAAAAAAAAAGAAAGGAAATATGAATCACTTTTCAAAGTAGCAAGCCAAATAATATACAAAGGAAATTACATATACCTACAGTGAACTATTTATCAGAAAGTTGCAACTAAGGGAATATTGTATCAATGATAATTATAATGAGTTTGCCTCATGTTGTAATCTGTACTTTGTCAACAATTTAGGAGATGCCTGCCAAATAGCTCAGCAGATTAATGCTTCCATGCCTAGTCTCAATTGCCTTCTCAGCATGCCTCAGGGGTGGGGCCAGCATTGCAGGCCTGGGGATTGAACTCTGGGCACCTTCTCCTGCTTACAGGCACTTTAATCTACTGAGCTATTTGGCTGGCCCAAAAGATGAGAAGGACTTTTTGTTGTTGTTGTTGCCCCAGGCTGCCTTAAGGGTGGATTGGGTAAGGCATGTGAAGCTGGAGATCAAACCTTTGCCTCTGCCTGCTTGCAGGTGCTTTAATCTGCTGAGCTATTCGGCCAGCCCTTGAAGCAGTGGAGTGTGTCCATAATCCCAGCACTTGGGAGGCTGTAAAACAGGTGGATTGCTATGAGTTTGATCTAGTAGTTAGACCCTGAACACCCTGTAGATCCTTCCCTAAAAGTATCCAAAAAAAGAAAACAGTTTAGGAGAAAATTTATGAGATTAATGTTGGAGTATCCCAGAAAGAGTGAAACATTTGCTTTGGAATTTAATATTACTAAGGTTTGAATACATTTCTTATATATAAATATGTGATTTATGAACATAGAATGTAAGAAGGTTTTTTTCTTTTCAGAATTAATAAAGCCTTTGTGACCTGGAAATTGAATGTTAAAAGAATTAAGATGGAGAAGAGCAGGTCAGTCTTGATGTGCAGTGAGCTTCTGAAACTTCTGAAAACAAGATACACTTTATATGTGTAAGGAAAAGCCAGGCATGCTTGCACATGCATGTGACCCCAGCTCTTGGGAGACTGAAGCAGGAGGATTGCCATGAGTGCTAGGCCAGCCTGGGCTACATCCGTGAGTTCAAGGCTAGCCTGCACTACATACAAGGGAGACCTCTGTGTCAAAACAAAACAAAATGTAAGAGACAGCCACACTCGGGCAGTGCAGTGAGAGAGCAGTTGTGCTCAGGGTGTGCTCACGGTCAGCCAGCTCCCGGCTATGGATTCCACATCCTGGCTGCATAAACAGTGAGCTCCTAGCCAGCCTGGCATCTTGGCTCCACTCCCCACAAGGCTGCATGTGGGCATGCCTCAGGTTGCATGGTTTTCTTGGTCTCAAGTTTCTTATGGAGGATGCTGTGGAGCAGGGAGGTTACCCCACAAACCTACAGGCTTTAAATTTGGGTGGAGAGCACCACAGCTTGCTGGATTCCAAGACTATAGGTCCCAGAAGAAAACCACTTATTTAGAAATATGATGAATTCTTTGTTTTCCTCTCCTCCTTTTTTATTTTTAAGATCCTTATTGACTTCCCCCATCCTGAACATTTTCTCTCTACTTCTCAGTATCTGTGCTCCATTTTGTTCTTTTTTTTTAGAATTTTTTATTTTATTTTATTTATTTATTTATTTTTCTTGTTTCAGAACTTTTGTTTGTTCATTTATTTATTTTTATGGCTGGCTCAGCCTGCCCTGAGGGCAGGGCTGGCACAACATGTGGTGCCGGGGATCGAACTGTGGTCCCTGCAGCCGCCTGCAGGCACTTTAGACCACCGAGCCATCCCGCCAGGCCCTCCATTTTGTTCTTTACCTTTTGGATTTCTCACAGAAGAAATATAATGCAATACTTTTGAAACATGTGTCTGATTTATTTCATTTAAAATTATATTCTCTCTCTCTCTCTTTACTTTGTCATTTTGAGACAAGGTCTCACTGTCCAGTTCAGGCTGGCCTTGAGCTCACTATTGTAGCCCAGGCTGGTCTCCACTCACACTGATCCTCCTGCCCCAGCCTCCCAAGTGCTGGGATTACAGGCCTGCGCCATTATGCCCAGCTCCCTTAAAATTATGTTCTCAAAATGCATCCATTTACCTAAAAATGCCTCAAATTATTTTGGAAGAGTAGTACTCCATTGTATATACAAAGCACATTTTTACATCCATTCATTAGTTAATGGCAGCTACATTACTGCTATAAACATGGGTGTGTGTATATCGCTGTGGTATGATGCTTTTAACCTTCAGGAGGATATCTAGAAGGGTAATAGCTGGGACCTCTGGTTTTAGATTTTTGAGGAATCTCCATGCTGATTTTCTTATTGGTTATACTAATTCATAATTCCATTAATAGTGGAGCAGTGTCTTTTCCCCCACAGTTCTACCAGCATTAGTTTATTAGTTGATTTCTTGATATCTGTTTTTTTTTTTTTTTTTTCTGGAGTGAGGTAGAATCTCACTGTTGTTTTAATTTGTAGTTCTCAAATTACTATTGATACTGAACATTTTTTCATATATTCTCTGAGTTGGATCAGAACAGAAGAGACAGAAACAGCTCCTAACACATTCAGCTATCTTATCTTTAGAAAATCATGCTGGGAAAATTGGCTTTTTCCATATGGTAAAGATTAACCTAGACCCATCTCTGTCACTATGCACTAAAATAAAATTGAAATTAATCAAAGATCTAAGTATTAAAACAGAAACACTAAGTCTGCTATAAGATAGAATTGGTAGAACTCTTGAAGACATAGGTGCAGACAAAGATTTTATGAATAAATACTGATTCTGTAGGAAATAATACAAAGAATCAACAACTGAGATAGCATCATATCCAAAAAGCTTTGCATAGCAAGGCCATCAATAGAGTGAAGCGATAAGCCACAGAATGGGGGAAAAACTTACCAGTTATTCTTCAAAGGACTAATATCTAAATATATAAAGAACTAAACCCCCCAAAATTTAAATATAAATCTGATCCAATCAAAAAATAAGAATCTTAGATGAATAGACACTTCTCGGATGAATAATTACAAACAGCAAACAAAAAATATAGAAGAATTTTTAAACTATTTTTCCTCCTTTATTACTTCTTTTTTGGTGTTTGGTGTTTAACCTATTTTTCTTCCTTTTGTTTTTCTCCCTTCCTTTTAATTATTTTTCTGTATTTATGGCAGGGACCTCTACTGTAATATTTATCTTTTTTTCCTTTAGTTTATCTTTTTCTTGTTTGTTCTTTTCTCTTATATCTAATACTATTCATTTCATCGATAAGATTATTTCATTGAAAAGCAGACACTAACTAGAAAATTGCCCATACTAGCAACAGCATCTTCCACTATAGTCAACCCACAAGCCTCAGCACAGAAAACAGATACCTGAGAAGATAAGGCAACAAAATGCCTTCCAAAACTCCCAAATCCCTCAAAGCTGGTCCATGAGGCATCAAATAGGAAAAAATCAAAAGTCACAGAACTAAATTACTTGAAAGGATAATGGAAGCAATAAAAAAAAAAGATTGTTAAGTTGTTTGGTGAGTTCAAAGAAGATATAACTAAACAGTTAATGGTCCTAATAAAATGATCAGTGAGTCTACAGAAGACACTGTTTAATAAAAAGCCAAAAAAGAAACTATAAAAAGCTACTGAGCTAAAAAAGAGCAATACAAAACAAGAATATCCAGAAAAGAATTACAGTCCATGACAAGGTACCAAACAAACTCAAAAGATTAAAAATTGCATTGAAGCATGGACAGAAGAAGTGACCAATGTGAGCACAGATTGTTAGAAGTAGAAGACAGGTGACATAGATGACCAGTTAATGTGAGATGTCTTAAAAACAAGAGATAGCTTGGGGGACAGCTCAGCAGTCTAAGCACCTGCCTGGCAAGCACAAGGACCTGTGTTGCATCCCTGGTCCTGCGTGCCATGCAGGCCCTATGCTGTGTCAGCCATTGAAACTGGGTGTAGTGGGGCATGCCTGTAATTCCAGCACTGGGGAAGCTGAGACTGGAGAACCACTATGAGTCTGGTCTTGCATAGCAAGACCCTGCCTGTACCAAATAAATAAGCAAATCTTAAAAAACAAAACAAAACAAAAAACCCAGAAAATAGATCCAGTAGCTGCTAGAGTAGATTAACTGGAATTAATGAAAAATTAGAAGAACAACAAATTACATAAAAAAGCTATTTATAAAAATAATAGGCAATAACTTCTAAATATGGGAAAAGAATTTAACACATAAATGAGGTACATATTATAATAATTATAATATAATATAATATAATATAATATAATATAATATAATATAATATAATATAATAATAACATTATTATGTTTTTATGGAGGATCCCCAAATAGCCACAATTTGGAAAATAACCTCTCCACAATACATCACAATCAAAAATCCCAACAGTCCAAAACCGAATCTAGAATGACATATTCCTGCAAAACTTTTAAAATTGATAGAAAAATATCTCTGTGACAGCACTTAAAATAATTCATGACCATAAAGCTAACACTCCAAAAGTTTCTCAAGGATATCCTGGAAAGAGAAAATTAACAATGTCAACATGTCAAATAGGATGAATACACCACTTGGGGAATAAGTAGAAGGATAGGAGGAGGAATCAGGAACAAGAGAATACTGCAACAAAGACATTTGCCCAGAAACAAATTCATAGACTAAAAGTCAAGGGATGGAAGGCAATATTTTATACAGTGGGATCCAAAGTACAAGCAGAAATATCTATTTTATTTTCACAGTGGACTTTTAGCCAAAACTGATTAGAAGAGGCAAATGAGGGCATTTCATTCAACAGGAAGAGATAACAATTTTAAATATATATGAATCAAACAATGGCACACACACACTAAAACAAACACTACTAGATGTGAAAAGATCAGACAACAGCAATACAATTATAGTGGGATGTTTCATATCCCTCTATCACAAATAGAACAACTAGAAAAAAAAAATCAACAAATCCCAGAGGCTGAACCAAATCTTCAAACAAGTGAACTTAATAGATCTACAATGTTCCATCCAACAACAGAGTACATATTTTTCTCAGAACAGGAAAAGAATAGGTCGAATTACCATTTATAGATGATGTGATCTTCTACATGGAAACCCCCCAAATTGGATTAATAGTCAATATCAGCAATGTAGCAGGATACAGAATCAGTATAAAAATCAATAGCATTCCTGTACACAATAATTAACTCACTGGGAAGGAAATTAGAAAAATAATACCATTCACAATAGCATCAAGAAAATTAAGTATTTAGGAACTAACCTATCAAACAAAGTGAAAAACCTATACAGTGAATACCTCAGTACCCTGGAAAAGGAGATAAAAGAACACAACAAGAGAATGAAAAGATATCACAAGTTCTTGGATAAGAAGAACAAAAATTGGCAAAATGTCTCTATTCCTAAAACTGATGCCTAGATTTAACAATCACAAAATACCAACATTATTGTTCATAGGACTAGAGAAAAAAAAATCCTAAAATTCATATGGAACTAGAAATGACCCAGACTAGTGCAAGAAATTCTGAGTAACAAGAGCAAAGCAGGAGATTTAAAAATCCTGGGCTTAAAATTATATTGCAATCTACCATGGTAAGAACAGCATAGTACTGGCACTAAAACAAACATGTGAATAGAGGAAGCAGAAACAACTCCAGGCACATTTACATTCAAATGGGATCTTTATCAAAGGAGCAAAAAATATATATTGAAAGAAATTGTTTTTTTTAAATGGTGCTGGCAAACATACTACAGTAAAAATGGATCAATTATGTAAATGTCAATATAGAAATAATATGCTGGAAGATAAAAATGGGTAAAATTCTTGAAGTTAGGCAAGGCCTCTGTGAACAGAAACCCAGTGGCACAACAAATAGGACCAAAAAGCAACAAATGGGATCTGATAAAATTAAAAGATTGTTGCATTGCAAAGGAAACAACCAACACAGTGAAAAGACAACCTAAAAAATTGGGAAAAAAATTGCCGGGTATTCTTCAGAAAGAGGACTAACATCTCTAGCATCTAAAATATATAAAGAACTCAAAAAATATTGGACCCCCAAAATAAAAGACCCACTCAGAATCTAGGTGAGATAAACAGATATGTCATAGAAAAAGAAGTGCAGATTACACGGAGAAATACTTGACATCACTGGCCAGTAGAGAAGTGCAAATTAGAACAACACACAGATTCCATCTTACTCCCACATGAATGACCATCGTCAAGAAATGAAATAATACTAAGTGCTGATAAGGCTGTGGGTGGGGGTGAGAAGAACCCTTTTCAGTATTGTTGGTGAGAATGAAAACTAGAACAATCACCATGGAAGTCAGTATGGAGACTTCTCAAAAAACTAAAGCTAGAACTTCCAATTTGACCTAGTTAGTTCCTTGCTAGGTAACATCCTAAAGGAGTTAATGTTACAGTGATACCTGCTTGCCCCTGTTTATAGCAACACAACTTGCTTGGAAATAGTCTACATACCCATACACAGATAAATGAATAGAGAAAATGTAGTATTCATATATAATGGAGACAGATGAAAATGGAGTCATTTATAGGAAAATGTATGCACATCAACCATAATGTTAAGTGAAATAAATCAAATAAAAAGTTCCCTATCACTTGGCTTCTTTTATTTGAGAAATCAAACTATAGGGGACAAAATGAAAGATAATAAGAAGTAGGGAGATCTGTTTCAAATGGAAAGGAGATCAGGAGGTAAAGCTAGGGGAGGGAAGGTAGATGAAAAGAGAATAGAGACCTGCTGTGCATGTGTAGCCATTCCCAACAAAAAAGTAATCATCATATAAAACAAATGTGTACTAATAAAAACAGAAAGAATAAAGCAAAAACTAGTACAGAAGCAGATATGATTTAATTTCCATTTAGTGATAGGAAAGCCATGTCATGTCACAAATTTAATTCATCCTTTTCTTTTGTGATGCTGGGGGTTGAATCAGAGCCTCCTACTTATTGTGTTCATGTCCTACCACTGAGCTAAACATCCAGCTTCATAGTGCGTCGACTTTGTGTTTTTAAAAATAATTAAATACTGCATTTCTCAGTGTGCTATTCTCTCGCCATAAATATTTTGAGGAACCTGGTGAATTCTCCTGGTTACCTTATCTTACTTTTGTTTCCAAAAGGAGGAATGTCTTAAGTCGTTCAAGATAGATGACAGTTAATCCTGCTTTGTAGTGTTATAACAGTCAAGTATTTTCTTTGCTGCTGTTTTTATTAAAGTTCTTGTTCTTATAGCTTTTTAAATTAAATTAATTTTTTTTCAGAATCAGGAATTGAACTCAGGTCCTTGCACTTGCCAGGCAAGTGCTTATTCTACTGAGATATCTCCCTAGCCCCTGTGTTCCTATAACTTTTGATTCACATATAGTTGTGAGAATAAACACAGAGATACACTATTCTTTACCTCGTTTCTTCCAAGATGGTAACAGCTTGCAAAATTATGGTACATTATGGATTCAGAGTAGTACTCCATTATATGGAGGTACTACATTTTGGGTATCCAGCCATCAACTGATAACCTACACAGGCTAGGATTTAGCTGTGTTGAATTGTGCTGCTATAAACATTGATGCGCATGGATCGCTATAGTTGATGACCTAGCCAAGGATAGCTGGGTCTTATGAATTTTCTAATTTGAATTCTCTGAGAAATCTTCATATTAATTTCCATGATAGTTGTACTAGTTTTCAGTCCTATCAGCAATGCAAGAGAGTTCCTTTTACATCACAGCCACGCCAGAATTTGTTATTGTTTGATTTCCTAACACCTGCCATTTTTTCAGAATCTTGATATATTTTTTAATTTGCATTTCTCTAATGGCCAAAGATGTTAAACATTTTTTTCATATATTTGGTAATGATTTATACTTCTTCCTCTGTGAAGTGTCTGTTCATTTGCCCAGCCCATTTCTTAACTGGGTCTTTAATTTTAAGTTGTTTAATTTTCTTAAGTTCTTTTTTTTTTTTTTTTTTTTTTTTTTTTTTTTTTTT
>PVJA010036072.1:0-21361 GCA_004027025.1 Myocastor coypus | reverse complement strand
TAAATGATATTTTCTGACCATCATTGATATTCTAATAACTTTCCATACAATGTGATATAAGCAGTTACACAATTTTGACACAGATATTTGGAAATTCAAAGAAATACAAAATTGTAGCCTGTCAAGAATATGGTTTTTGGCCCAGTCTCTTATTTTCAAGTACTACTTTTGAGAGAATGACAGTAACTGAGTTTACACCGGGAGCAGTACACATCAAAAAGACAAGAGTGACATATATTCCAAACATAATTTTAGCGTTACATTGTGCTATAATCAATATGCTGAACCCCTTGAAGGTTCTTAAGACCAATATCTGATTCATCCTGTGTACATCAGTGTATAGTTTTACTATTGATATGTTTTCTGCTTTATCTGCTTCCACTTCATACCATACTGATATCTGTGCACCTATGTTTATAGCAGCCGAATTTGTAATAGCCAAATCTTGGAAACAACCAAAATGTCCATCATTTGAAGAATGGTTTAAAAAAATGTGGTATTTTTATACAATGGAATACTACTCATCCATAAAGAATGATAAGTTTGAAGACTTCATATATAAATGGATGTATATTGAACATATGCTCATTAGTGAAATAAACCAGACCTATATGTGTAAATATCATATAGTCTCCCTAATATAAGAACTTTAAAGAAGAAAACAAGAACTTAAGGGCATAACACAGCTGAATGTGTTATGGACTAAACATTTTTTTAATTGAAGAGGTAGCTAGAATCTATAAAAATGATAGAATTGAGAAGTAAGGCTGTTTCTTCTCCTATCTAAATGAACCATCTGCACAGCTTCTGCAGGCCTGTTTCTCAAAGTATAGTAATTAAAACATCATTTTTCTCTACATTTGCCAAGTATTAGCAGAACAAAGTCCATTCTGATATTGAATACTGGTTGGGAAAGGAAAAAAAAGTTCTCTTTTATCCTTGTGTTTCAAGAAATTATGTGTTGTCACCTAAGAGGGTTTTATGTTAACTAATCTCAACATTCACCCATATGTCCTTGGATTAGAAATTAATTTTATATTGTACATTTTAACTTCAGTTACAACAATCATCATAAAATGGAAATTCTCATACATAATGGGTTTAAAAAACTCCATTACCTTTATTATGTGCATTTTATAATATTGCTATAAATATTGCTACTATTCCTATGCTGATAAAGTTAGGAAATAATCTGTAAAAACTGCTTTGGGCTTCATTTCCATGTATTTCTGTCCCTCTAGGTGGCTTTCACAGTCCTTTTTGACTTAGAAGCACTCCTGAAGATCTGGTGTTTGGGCTTTACTGGCTATATTAGCTCATCTCTGCACAAATTCGAGCTGCTTCTTGTCGTTGGAACAACCCTTCACGTG
The DNA here is from genome assembly GCA_004027025.1 of Myocastor coypus. Taxonomy (NCBI): domain Eukaryota; kingdom Metazoa; phylum Chordata; class Mammalia; order Rodentia; family Myocastoridae; genus Myocastor; species Myocastor coypus. Next base: position 19,991 of record PVJA010036072.1, on the reverse strand, counting down.
TACCCGGACCTTTATCACTCCCAATTCACATACTTTCAGGTAATGCACATTATGCTGCTAATTTTGTCTTCAGAATTTTTTTTTATTTCCAGGGTGAATGATAGTCATATTATTACAACGTCTGTAAATATCTTATATATTTAGTATATATGAGTTCATGCCCTTAGCCAGCCAATGACATCATTAATAGCAGAAACATCATATTCATAAATTGTGACAGTTGTTTTTAAAACTCCAAAATTCTCAGTAATGAATAGCAGATGTTTGACATACTGTTCCTAAATTAGCAGATATACATATTTATGTACATTTGGATGTAATATATCTATACTTACATAGCAGTTTTGAAGTACATAAGCTCTTGGGACGAAGTTTAAGAAAAGAAAATATGAATTTAATTATAAGTATATATCTTCCCTGTAAAGGTCTTAGTTCAACAATGGCTTAAATAGAAATAATCAGAATTTATAAGTCATTTACAGAATTTAATTAAACATTTTATTATTTGTAAACACCTATTTCTTTTCTTTGTGGTGATTATATAGTAGTACTTATAATTCCTTTTTCATAATAATTGGATATCTTTTCCAAATGTGTATATTGTATCAAATTATTTTATAATTTTAATAACTATAATAACATTCTTTGTGATCATTAGGTTGTAGCAATACCCTCATTGTTCTGTTAAATTCTTAGTAAAAGTAATAAAATGAGCATGTGTAATACCCTATGAAAAGGGACTAAATGTAGTCATGACTCAAATTTTGATATTTATATTATTTGTCATGGACACACAAGAATATGCATTACTCTCAGGAAGTACTTTCTGTCTATTTTTTAAATTTTACTAAATTTATTTATTTATTTATTTATTTATTGAACTGGGGATTTATTTATTTATTTATTGAACTGGGGATTGAACCTACCTACTTGCCAGGTAGGTAGGTACTTGTGCCCCTGAACTATCTCCCCGGCCCCAGTATTTTATGTTTACATATTTGGGAAAGATAATGGTAAGAGAAATTTTAAATAGAAATTTGCAGAGATGTTCCAATTCTTTAGAAGAAAGAAAATGCATTCCAATGCCACTGATTTTATTTGTTTGTGAAAGCAAAGCTATTATTTTAGAACAGTTCCCTGAGGAGATAGCTCAGTGGCATAACTGCTTGCCTGGCAAGCACAAGGTCCTGAGTTTAATTCCTGGTACCACCACCACACACACACACACACACAAAAAAAAAAAAAGAAAAAACTATGAAACAGTTATCTGTTTAGCTTCCCAGCCTATACAGGATATGAGGCTGGAAGAAACCTCCTGCTCATGAATGGAAAAGTTTGCCCCCACACCCAAGCCCATAATCCTTGCAGCAGGCATACTGAATCCACAGAGGATTCTCCTGACTCAATTGACTTCATTCCCTGCACATCTTTGGAGACAAATCCCTCATTCTTTGAGGGGTTATAGGCTAAAGAATGGCTTCCTCTAGTGAGATGAGAGGGGCAGAGTTAGCAGTGTTTAAAATTCCAATACAAAGTGTCTGTGCCCTGAGCTGCTTTGTACACTGCTTTTTGGAGTCACAGAACTCACAGAAGTCCTTTGTACCCAGCTTATGACATCGTGGAGTAGAATTATAGAGGTTATATCTAAAGATCAAAATAATGAAATGTCTATACGCCTTTTAAATTAGACAAATTAAGACAACTCTTGGGCCAGCTAAATGGCTCAGTGGATTAAAGTGCCTGCTTAGGCAGAAACTGCAGCTGGAGTTCCATTCTGGGCTTGCCATGCTGGCCCCACCCTCAGGGCGTGCAGCAATTGAGATTGGGCCTGGTGGCATGCCCCTGTAATCCCAGCACTTGGGAGGCTGCAAACAGGCAGATCACTATAAGTCCAATCTATGTAGTGAGACCCTGTAGACCCTGTCCTAAAATACAAAAAAAGAAAAGACAACTCTTGAGGCCATAGTGGTAAGTGAAATAAGTCAGAAGCAGAAAGTTGAATATTTCATGGTATCTCTTACACAAGAAATGCAAAATAGGCAAGATGTTCAGGGTAAAGCGAAGGAAGAAGTTACTGGTAAGTGGGTTGGAGGGGAGTAAAAGGATCAGAAATAGAAAATGATCAACATACAATTTTCCAGCATCATTTATTAAAGAGGCTATTTTTGTCCCAGTGAACCTGTTTGGCCCCTTTGTCAAAGACAAGATAGCCAAAAATGTCTGGAGTTGTCTCTGCATCTTCTAATCTGTTCCCATTGATCCTAAGGTCTGTTTCTGATCAGTACCATACTGATTTCATCATAGTAGCTTTGTAGTACAAATTCAACTCAGGAATTTTGACATCCCTACCTTTCCTTTGTTGCCCAAGATTGTTGTAGCTATTCTAGGCCTCTTCTGAGTTCAGATGAATTTTAGGAATGTTTTCTCTAGATCTGTGAGTTACACTAATGGTACTTTAGTTGGCATTGCACTGAATCTATATAATAATTTTGGAGATATGGTCATTTTGACAATATTGACTCTTTCTGTCCATAAACAAGGAATATTGTTTTCATTTTCTGAAATCCTCTTTGATCTCTTTATGCAGAGTCCTGTTATTTTAGCTGTACAAATCTTTTACTTCCTTTGTTAGATTGATCTCTTCACATTTCCTTTTTGGATATTATTATAAAAGATGTTTTTCTAATTTCTTGGTGCATTCTTTGTTTATGTACAGAAATGCTATTAATTTTTGAGTGCTGACTTTATACTCTGCTATGCTACTGAGTATGGTTATTAAATCTACAAATCTCTTGGTGAAGATTTAGGGGTCGTATATGTTGAATATCAAGTCAGTTTTAAGTAATGATACTTGAAAAACTGGCTTTCCACATGACAAAGGCTAAAATTAGAACCAAGTCTATCACCATGGAACTAAAATACAGTCAAAATGATTAATGATTTAAATATTAAAACAGGAACACTATATCTGCTGGAGGAGAAAATAGATAGAAATCTGTTCATGAAGAAAAACCAAACTGCATGGGAAATACTTCGAGGAATTAACAATTGAATCTTTACCTTTTTGAGGTTTCCACAACATTGAAAGATATCACCAAAAGAGTAAAAAGAAAATCCAAAAATTGGTAAAACTTATAGCTGACTGTCCCCTCAGACAAAGGACTTCTATCTGTAATATGTATAGAATTTTAAAATATTAGGCCTCCAACATTCAAAGAATCAAACCAAAAGTGGTGTGCACCAGTAATCCCAGCGCTTGGGAGGCTGAAAATAGGAGAATTATCATGAGTTGGATCTGCAGTGTGACACTGTAGACCCTATACTAAATACATTTTTTAAAAACTTTTGAATAGAATAATAGATACTGTGAAAGAGAAGAATCTGTTTAAAGAGAAGGAAAATCCAGGATGAGAAAAAGGACAGAATAAAGAAGGAAGGGAAAGAGAGATATTTATGTATATACACAGGATAGCTTAAATAGTTGTACTGTTAATTTCTGTTCATCTAAAAAAAGGAGAAGTTAATAATTAAATATTTTCTTTGTCATTTTTATTTCTTATAATTTTTTACCAATTTTTCCTGCTTATATATGGTATTCTAGACAACTAATTTGAAGATTGATTTATGCAACATAACCATTGCCCAAATAAAAAAGATATGATGTACATGTAACAATTCCCCCCAAATGAAGGTATCTATCATGTATCACACATGGGTAGAAAAAAGAAAAATACTTTTCCTCAGTTAGCAAGTGCAGTTTAAAATATATCCTGGGCTTTTAAGTTCAGTAGTACTTGACAAATAAATTTCCAGTGAAGAATTCAAATACTGTAATCAAAATGTATGTGCAAAAATATTCATTATGGAGTTGAGAGGAAAAAATGGGAACTATTTAAATGCTAAATAGTCAAGGAATAGCTTAGTAAATCAGAATGCAAATTTTACTATATAAAATGATGATTATGATGAATTTATAATAACTTAAAATTAGGATCATGTTTTATCTAAATATAAAACAGTATAAAATTATATAACATATATGTGTACATATATATATATATATATATATATATATATGTATTATATAAACTACCTGAAAATAGAAAAATGACTGGGAAAGCAGCTTATTATAAATGATTCATCATCTCTGACATTTTTCATCCAGATTTTTCACAAACTGTCTAAAATTAGTTTGTGTCATTTTACTCATTTTGTGGACAATAGATACACTCATGATGGTAAAATCTATTATTTTTATGAATGCTTTATCATTCTAGATTATAATTTATAATATTTTAATTTATGCTAATTAAGTGATTTTACGTTTGTCCATGCATAACCATATTTATATTTTTCTAGTGAAATAAATTAAAATTAACACTTTTGTTTTATGGCTAAAATTACGGATTTTGGATTTACACATGGAAAACCTATTTGACCACACAGATAGGCTCTTTGGAGGCCAAGCCTATTCCTTGCTCACCTCCACACTTTGCATTCACCCCAGCTTTCTTCATTGTGTTGGAACAGGTCTTTCCTTAGTATTTCATATTTTTCATATTTTAAGTCAACAGTTTAGTATAAAATGGCTTCCTTTAAAATATCAATTGTACTTGCTTAGGTAGATACAGAGATTGGAGTTTGATCCCTGGTGTGCTGTGCCAGCCCCACCCTGGGAGAGTGCTATGATAATGATTAAACTGGACATGGTGTCACATGCCTGTAATCCCAGGGCTTGGGAGGCTAAAAACAGCAGGGTCATTAAAAGTCTGATCTGTGTAGTGAGACCCTGTAGACCCTGTACTAAATACTTAAAATTAAATAAATAAAAATAAAATATTGATCACCTGTGAGATTAACTATTGTTATTATCCATGTATGTATTCGAATTGGCTTAGTGAACACCTCCTATGCACCAGCCTCCCACTCCAGGTACTGAAGTAAGTGCAGTGAATGGCACAGAGAGAGATCAGTGCTTATTAAGCTTAACTGCTATAGAGAAAGCAATTTATAAAGCAGCACAGAAAAGAATGTGTACTACACACTGGAAATACTGGGAGAAAGAAGCCATCAGGGCAGAGGACGTGACTGCAGCCGCTGTGCTGCTGTAAAAGTGAAAGAGCGAGCCACAGGGGGACATCACAGGTGGAGAGGGCCACCTTGCAAGCAGCACACCCTGGACACAGTTCCAAGCTCACATGCACTCTGGTCAGCACTGGTTATGGAAAACCACGCAGATGTGGTGCTCTGAGATTCCAGTGCTGCCATGAAGGCAGGCATTTATGGTGGGTGGTGGTCAGGCGCTGTGTTGAACACACTGCCTGGTTGGTCTCTTGTAACTGTGTCTAAAGTCTCAAGCGAGCCAACCCTTCCCCAATGTCCAGCACATTGTCCTCATCTCTAGTCCATAGCTTCATTTTGTTATTCATAAACTCCTGTTTCTTTGTAGGCTCAAAAATATGTATGTTCAAATTTTAAATACGGACTGTTACCATTATGATATCAAGGTATAGAGCATAAGTAATAAGTGCAGTAGATAGAGCAAGTGTAATGTATAAAGAAGTGTAATGTCAGAGTTCACACTTTTTACCATGCATTTGCAACAGCATTTCACCATGAAGCAACAGAGAAATCACTGAAGAGACTTTTTGGGAAATCTGACCAGAGTATGGTTTAGAAAACCAAAATGTTCTGAAGTGCTTGTGTTTGGGATTATGGTTTCATTGTTCTATATTCACAGGAAAAAATCAACAAAAACTTCATCGGTAAACAGAGTAAAAAGTATACTCATTCACAAATAACTGAAAAAGCACACTTAACATTAGTGGTGAACATATTTCCTTTGCAGCTTTAATTCTCTGAAAATGTTAATTAAATCACCAGTGTCAGAGTTGTGTTAACTTTTATTTCTTCAAGGTTATGAATTTCTAAGATAGTCATAGTCTCTTTCAATTAGAATTTTGGATGGGACTAAAACTTACTAGACAATGTTTAATGGGATTTTCATATAAATGAAGAAAATATTTGCAGGAAAATTTAAGCTATAAACCAGTTAAAGTGCTCCTGCCAGCTTGCTTGGATCAGCTGTTGATAGCTATATACTGAATCATTTATGTATCATGACACATAAACTCAATAAAATGGGAAACATTGCTAGAATATTATTCTGAATATCATCATAAGCATTAGTATCTTAATAATTCTCCAGACGACGTTGTTTTCTTCTATTGAAAAGATGACATAAATGCAGTAGTAACTTCAGACTTCAAAAGACAAGCTATATGATATGATGCTTAATTCAAATAACTTGATTTCTCGCTTAAATTATCTTTTTACATGTTATGTTAAGCATTGTAAATATGCATTTTAAAAAGTTCTTCAGTCATTTGTCCAATTAATTTACTTGAAATGCTGCTCAAGCCATGCATTTGTCTTTTATAAATAATAAGAAGCACAAGGCTAATCCTCATTTTCTGTGAAGGTCTAGGATGTATAGGTGGCTTGAGGTATGGTAAAATTCAGAAATTAAAATGGCACTTAGGCTTGCTGAATTTCTTTCTCTGAGAAGTGTGTGTTCATCTCAGATGCCCATTTCTGGATTGGATCTTTGAATTTTGGAACCCTAATGGTTTTCAGTTCTTTATAAATTCTAGGTAGAAGACCTTTGTCTGAATACTTATTAGTTAAAATCTTTTCAAAATTTGTGGGCTGTCTTTTCACTCTGTTGATCATTTCTTTTGATGTGCAAAAACTTCTTAGGTTGAGGAGGCCCCATTTGTTGATGTTTTCAAGTGTTAAATGTGCATTTTGATTTTTGTCCATAAATTTTTTCCCTACCCCGATGCCTCCCAGATTTCCTCCCACTTTCTCTTCCAGGAGATTTAATGTTTATCTTTTAATATTTAGATCTTTAATCTGTTTCAACTTTAGTTTAGTGTATGGTGATAAACTAGGGTCAAATTTTAGTTTTCGGCCTGTAGAGAGCCAATTTTTCCAGCACCATTGGTTAAAGAGGCTATCTTTCTTCCAGTAAGCATGTTTGGCCCATTTTTCAAAGATAATGTGGCTGAGTGCGTTTGTATTTGCTTCTGCATCTTCTAACCTATTCCACTGATCCTCAGGTCTTTTTTTTGTTTTTGTTTTTGTTTTTGTTTTTGTTTTTGTTTTTTGTCAATACCATGCTGATTTTATTGCTGTAGCGTTGTAGTACAACTTTAGGTCAAGAATTGTAATACCTACTGCCTTACCTTTGTTGCCCAGAATTGTCTTTGCAATTCTGCATCTTTTTTGATTCCAAACAAATTTTAGGAGTGATTTCTCCAGGTATGTGAAGTATGTTGATGGTATTTTGATAGGAATTCAATTAAATCTGTATAACAGTTTAAGGAGTATGGCCATCTTCACAATGTTTGTTCTTCCTATCCAGGAGCAGGGAATATCTTTCCATTTTCTGAAATCTTCTAGGATCTCTTCTTTCATAGTAATGTAGTTTTCATTGAAAAGGTCTTTCAGATCCTTAGTTAGGTTAATACCTAAGTATTTCATTTTCTTCAGTGCTATCATAAAAGGTACTGTTTCTCTAATTTCTCTCTCAGTGTGTTTGTTATCTATGTAGAGGAATGCTATTGACTTTTATGTGTAAAGAAATTCAGCAAGCCTATAAAAACATGAAGAATTTCTCCACATCGCTAGCCACCTGTGAAATGCAAATCAAAACAATGCTTAGATACTGTCTCACCCCAGAAAGAATGGCTAGCATAAAGAAATCAATCAGCAACAAATGCTGGAGAGGCTGTGGAGAAAAAGGAACCTTTCTCCAGTGTTGGGGGCAACGCAGATTGGTGCAATCATTATAGAAAGCTGTGTGGAGGTTCCTTAATAAGTTAGAACTGGAAATTCCATTCAATCCAGCTATCCCCCTATGGTATTTTTCCCAGAGGAACTAAAAGCATCATGCCATAGCAATATCTGTGCATCTATGTTTATAGCAGCCCAATATGTAATAGTGAAATCTAGGAACACAACCAAAATGTCCATCATTTGAAGAATGGTTGAAAAAGTTGTGGTATTATATACAATGGAATATTACTCAGCTATAAAGAATGATAAACTGAAAGACCTCATATATCAATGGATGTATATTGAACATATATTCATAAGTGGAATAAACCAGCCTACCTTTGTAAATATTGTATAGTTTCCCTAGTATAAGAAATCTAAAGAAGAAATAAAACTAGAAAGGCATAGCACAGTTGAATAGAAATCAAAGACTTAGCCGGGCGTGGTGGCTCACGCCTGTAATCCCAGCACTCGGGAGGCTGAGGCAGGAGGATCAGTGTGAGTTCGAGACCAGCCTGGGCTACAAAAGTGAGCTCAAGGCCAGCCACAACTGCATAGCGAGACCCTGTCTCAAAAAGACAAAAAAAAAAAAAAAAAGAAATCAAAGACTTTTGAAGCAACACTAAAACTATGCTTGGAATATGTGTAATTTGGGACTTTTAGGTTGTATTGCTTCTAATGTAAACTCGGTTACTGCTATACTCTCTCTCTCTCTCTTTCTCAAGTAAATGGCTGGTTACCAAAAAAAATAAAAAGGGTATGAATTGAGAATAAGAGAATAGGCAAAATACCGTAAGCTTGACAGGCTACAGTTTTGTACATCCTCAGATTTCTAAATGTCTGTGTAAAAATGTGTAACTGCTTCTATCACATTCTATAGAGATTTATTAGAATATCAATGGTTGAAGGAAAATACCAATGTCAAGCTAAGTCAAATTGTTTGATATTCAGAAAGGCAGTGGTGTTGAGCTCAATTATCTATGTTATAGAATAATAGTGTCACAAAGCTTCTCTGCTGGAGGGTTGAGAATGTAGGTTAACAGACCAAAAATTGTAGAAAAAGAAAGGCTACGAGGATAGCCATCATTTTGGCACTAACCCTCCAAGGTCAGTGAGGACTCAGGACATAAGAGAACCTGTGCTGTAACATCCTATAACTCAGTGGTTTCCGAAATTTTCTGGATAAGGAGATTATGGGACCTCAGATAAAAGGGATGAATGAAGTATAGTGTGCCTTGGGAGAGTCACCTGGGGAGAAAACATTCTCTCAGGTTTTCACAGAGAACAAACTGGTCAAACGATTGCCATGACTCGTCCTGATGGCTGACATTGACAACAATTCTACAAAGCACTGTATTTGGTTCCAAAGTTAATCCTTAAGAGATTTGACCTTGGAAAAATACCGATGATGAAAGTTTTGTTAGACAGGTCTTGCTTTAACTTGCCCTCGATCACCCAGCAGAAAAGCTTTAATTACATAAAATGCAGAGCTAGACTAGTATGGTGAGCTGTAAGAGGCTTAAGTCAACAGCTTTCAATATTGCCAGTTTCACCAGTAACCCACTCTCATTATGAAACATTGGACTATGTATACAACTACTTCCTCTTAGTTCAAAGAGAAGAAAAATTTTTCTTCTTTTTTTCTTCTCTACTAAGATTTATTAGAAAATTTATGACATCTAGAGCCTGTGCTCTGTATAATTTTTATGAGAACAACAATATGCAATGTGTCAATTATTGTGAATGTACTACTAACATGTTTTGAAACTCTCATATTGTTATCTCTTATTAAAAGTAGTAAATAAATAAATAAATTAGTAATGGCACTTAGGATCACGAGGACTCTGCCTGCTTCATCATTTACCTTTCTTTTGTTCTGCCTTCATTCTTAAACTGCCCTGCTCCATGGGGCTGGCAAAGACAACCCCCTGCCCTTCGAGTCTTTTGTAGTTCTTACAACAATGCATATTGTAGAAAACATTAGAATATCTCCTACTAGAAGTGCCAGCAAAATTCCTGAGGATAACTCAGGCCATGCTGGGTTCTCTGGCCAGGCTTGTGCCATGAGGTTGGGGAAGTTCCATCCAGAATTCATGACTGGGAATAAAATAGGAATAATTTATCAAAAGAAAATCAGGAAGAGTTACAAACCAGGACACTAGAAAAGCAAACATAAATTTGTGTTATTTTACATTGAGAAAAGTTAAAACCTAGTTGTTTCCATCTATTTCTTATTCTTTTGTGTGTCCCTAAAACAGCATTCATCTTCCAAAGACAGCCTGGTTTCTTTCTCATGCTTATCCAGGCGTTGGAACCACCATTCTAACTATCACATCATGTTCCGACAAAACAATTCTAAATTTTGAATCTGTCTTACAATGGTGGTGTTGTACCCTTTAATTTGCAGTAGTTTTGAATTTTTATAGATATAGAAAAAGCTGATAATATTCTTATTAGATAATAGTATAATTCTTTGCCATATACTTCAGCTCTTACCTACATAATTTATAATTTTTAGGAATATAAGTTTTCCTTTAAAAGCTGTATATATGTTGTACTTTTTTATAACAGTAGCCATTGAATCACTTGATTTTTTTTTTTTCTGTATTTAGGGCAGGGTCTACAAGGTCTACAGGGTCTCACTACATAGCTCAGACTCATAGTGACTCTCCTGTTTTCAGTTTCCTAAGTGCTAGGATTACAGGTGCGCACCACCACATCCTCTCAGTCGCCCTCTCAGTGCACCCTGTCAGGATCAAATGTGGGCCACTGCTCTCTGCCTAAGCAGGCGCTTTAGTCCACTGAGCTATCAGGGTGATCCTTGATGTCTGACACGTGATCAGTATTTATTAAACAAATGAGTGGATTAATTAATGGCCTATGATCTTTGCACAGACACGTGTGTTCAGCTAGTAAATAAGTGTGTACTATTACTTATATAACATTCAGATGTAAAATATAAATAACAAGTTAAGTAGTGATAACAGTGTTCTAAAAATGTAAGTCTTGCATAAGAAAGATGTCCGTTTTTCTCCAGTAGTAGTTTGGTGTCCAAGGAAATAAGGAAGACAAACTTCGGGATTCAATCAGATCTTTTACCTTTTTTTTTTTTTTTTTTTTGCGGGAAGTGGGGGGATCTGTTACATTCTTTGCAAGGCTTCTACTTCTCACCCAAAGATCCACTCCAGTTATCTCCATTTCTAGGCCAGAAAAATAGATAAAAAGTGGATCTAGGCCAAATGGAATGCAGTGCGTTAACACCAGCACAAAGCATGTTTTCTCATACCCATTGAGTCTGAGCCTAGCACACCCCGGGCAGAGGACAGATGCAAAGGCTGTAAGGCCTTAAGCAGTCACATGCTAAGGTAAAATTCAGGAAGTTCTATTACTTAAAGGAAGAAGGAGGAAATAAATATTGGCTGAAGTTTCAGCCAGAAATAAATTCCTTAATAGAAATTTGATTTTTCCATATCTTTCTGATATATCTTTTTTTGGAGGAAGGGTCTATAGGGTGTTCAGGGTCTCACTACTAGATCAGGCTTGTAGTGATCCATCTGTTTACAGCTTCTCAAGAGCTGGGATTACAGGCACACACCACCACACCCAGTCTCAGTTGCTATCTCAGCACAACTGCAGGTGCATGGCAGGCTCAGGATTGAACCCCCAGTCCCTGCACCTGCTTGAAGGCATCTTTATGTGTCTTTATATAACACCTAGGAAAATTTATTTTATAAGACACTAAATATAGCTAATATTGAATTAAGGGCTTTCTTAGATATTGTAACAATAGAAAAAGTCTATTTTAATCCCAACAGGATTGGACCATTGAATTCAAGCACGGTTGACCATTACTGTAACCCCAGCTGCTTGGAAGACTAAAGCTGGAAGATTTAAGCTGAAGCTGAGTTTATATTCAAACCTAGCCAAGCTGAGATAGGGACATATCATTAAAAAATGGAGAAAAGAAACATAGAGTCAGTTTTATTTCAATGGTATGTTCTAGTTAACACTATTTTGAATGATTGCACTATGTATTGAAATAACTAGTGACCACCATTTCTCAGTCATTCCCTAATTTCTTGTGTTCTTCCTAAGGCAAGCACTGAGCTAGTGAGATGATTCAACTGTCACATTATTATTTTCAGTCTCTATATGCTTGAGTGGAAAAGTATGATTTCTACACAGTGTTATGAAAGTGATGCCTTAGGATGAATTCCTTTAAGGTTTAGTATGGATAATCATTCCATTTTGTGTTTTCTCTCTCATGACAGGTTCTTCGTGTGGTTCGGCTTATTAAGATTTCACCTGCATTAGAAGATTTCGTGTATAAGATATTTGGCCCTGGAAAAAAGCTTGGAAGCTTGGTTGTGTTTACTGCTAGCCTCCTGATTGTTATGTCAGCGATTAGTTTACAAATGTTTTGCTTTGTGGAAGAACTGGACAGATTCACAACATTTCCAAGGGTAAGAATTAAAAATTCAGTCAGTTTTATTCACTATTCATATTTTAATAATAAATGATTAATATTGAAGTAATTTCACTGTAGCAATGGTTCAAAGACATTGTTGGATTTTTAATAATGAGTGATAAATAATTTTAGTATCTCTGCAGAAACAAGCATTTGAATCCTTTTTTCCATATTCTCATATTATATATCAATTCCAAAATTCTGGAAATCATATAATCACATGCCAAAAAATAGTACAAACTCAAAAGTAGATTCCTTTGCCGCTATAAATTAAAATACAAAAGAATTTCAAAGTGAAAATTCCATTTTGTGTCTTATGAGAGGTAACATGTGTTATCTATTGTTATAGTTCATCTATTTTATATCAGGCGTAATCTAAAAAGTAGCTTTGGATTTTTTAATATAATAAAGTTCATAAACTATAAACTTGAAATGTGCTTAAGGAGACCCATCTTGTTCATAACATCGCATTCTCATTAGAATTTACTTAAGCTATTTAGGAAGATTCTAACACAAAATGAAAATTTTAAAAAAGGCTGGGGAAACCTCTCCTGACACTTCCAGGAACCCTATACATTTTCTACTGGCTGTCTTCTCTTGAGACAGATCTCTCCAGCAGCCATCTGCTCTCCAAGCCCTGTCTGCACAGGATGCTGATGACAGCCTGGCATCTCAGGAATGCCCTGCCATGATGCACATCCCTCGAGAAGTACTCCTCTGCTTGAACCTGTTTTCTGAATCCCAGGGTTTTTTTTCTTTCACTGTAACCGTATTTTCAATTGCTCCTAAGACAGGAAACACGGAATATGGATGTTTTGAGATTGCACTTGTCTGAAATGACTTCATTCTCCTCTTACAACATAATTAGTCTTTTTCTAGGTGATAAATTCAAGAATGAGATTTTTCTCCCTCAGGGTTAAGAAGCCTGATGCCACTGTGGACCCTGATGTTTTTAGTTTTGATCATTAAAGTCTTTTTCTTAATCTGGAAAAAAAAAAAAAGAATTTAGGATACAAATGGAGTTGAAAATCAGTCAGTCCATACACACAACTTGTATGGAAAATTTGCTCCCTAGCTGGAAGAATTTGAAATTTAACCCTATATGCACTTAAAAATATAAAAAACATAACCAAATATAATCACAAAAATGTATATACTGTATTTTCATAATAGGTTGAAATACTCAGGCCTGCTTATGGAAAGAATACTTTTGAGGTTAAAAAATAGCATTAAAATACCATTAATTCTTTCAGTTTTTGTTTTTTTGGGTGCTGTATGTGATATTGGGAAAAGAAAAATGTCTGAAAACTACAATGGAAATGCAGACTCTTATCCCAAAATCAAGTTTGTTCCCAGATTTAGGTCAAAGCTCTTAATTGACTAAACCTTTTTTTGAAGGACGAATTAAAAAATTTAAGCTTTGAAAGCAGAAAAATCTGTACTCCTGATGGATAGACCAAAACAAGTAGTATTTTTTTTTCGTTTTGTGCTAACTTTGTTACTTTAGCTACTATCATTGGAACCGATTCCTTTGTGATAGTCTTTATTGATACACATACCTCCTTCTAGCCTAAAAGAACCAGGGAAGTTTGATGGTCTTAAGGATGTAGTCACAACTAAGTTCCCAGTTCTCAAGAAACTCCACTGCAGGAAATAGCTAGCCAGTCTACTGGGTTTGATGGGGACAGGCAGGAAGCTCTCTGGAGCAGGGCACAGGCCTATCACCAGGGTGTAGAAATGCAGGATACTTTGCTGGAATGGCTGCTTATTTGGAGTGGGTGGTGTATGTGCCCCACAAAATGGAAGGAGTAGTATGCCAGGTCCATGTCAACTTGTGCAAAGGGAATGAGATGGGCAAGTTCTTCTTCCAGGAAATGTGAAGGAGAAAGAGTGGTCAGAGGTGAGCAGAGGACACAATGGAAGCCCCTGGGCTAGGAAATCAGGTGTGCCAGTGGGTGGCTGGAGTGGGGCCCTGTGACCCTGGTTAGGGCTCCCTCTGCAAAACTGCTGGGTCCCGGCATGCACCAAGCCTGGTATGTGCAGAGCAACTGTGAGGCTTAGCCATTATGTGTGGTTGGTCCTATAGCTCACACGTGGGATCTTAACCCAAAGTCAGACTTCTGAACAAGAGTCAACTCTTATTCCAGACAGATGGAAGAGATGGCAGAAGCCTGCTGTCTCTGTCTGCTTCTCATGCAAGAAACAAATAGAACCAGTGGTCATCTTTTGCCTGGTGACACTGAAATGCCTACTATCTCAGTTACTTTTCTCTTGTTGCCAGGACAAATATTTGACACTCAAAATGAAGGAAGGAAATGTTTATTTAGCTCACAGTTGCTGGAGGTTTTAGTGGATATTCAGCTGGTTCCAAGGCAGAGCGGCACATGGTAGAGAGCAGACTTTCACGGCAGTGACAAAGAGCAGAGAGCAAAATAGAGGAGTAGCAGCAACAATGGCAACAGAGAGCAGGTCTCTTTCCTCCTTATATTGCCCTCAGGCTGTTGGCCCCAGGCTGGGCGTAGCACTCACACCCATAGCCCCAGAAGTACTTAGATCCATAAACCCAGTGGATCACGAGTTAATCACAAACTCTAGAAGTCTGCCCATAACTGTATGAGGCATTTGTGGGACCACTAGACACAAACCATAATAGTTACTAATACGTTTCACCTTCCCTCTGGTTTAATTCGGTATGTTTTCTCGTAGGGTCACAGTTGTAGGTATAGGAGGTCTAGAAAGAAAAATAAAAACATAAATAAATAAATAAATAAATAAATAAATAAATAAATAACTTAATTCTATTTTTAATTTGTTGCCTTTACCTTTCATATCTATATCTTTTACCACTTCCTTTCATCTCACCTCCCTGATCATGAATCTCTTCCTCAAAACCTCTTTGCAGTGAATGGCTGAAATACACCAACTTTCTAGATAATAGGAAGGTAATGTCATCCCCAGAGCCATAGAAATTGACACTCCCAAAGTCACGCTGTAGTCTACGAACATCTTAATGTTTCTGTAGCAAAACACTAACCTTCAGATCAAATTTTGCCACTAAATAAACTACAAAAGCAGCTTGAAATGTTTCAATTTTGGACTTGTGGATAGGGCTGAGGGCAGGGCCCACTTAGAGTTCCCACTTCTCATCACACAGGTCTGATTTTAACTTCCTGCTCACTCCAGTGTGAGACGGGACAATCCATTCTGCAAGGCTTTGTTCTTTCACATCCAAATTTAGGTAAAAATAGTGTTTTTTACCCACACTGTTTATATTGAATAATTGATGGAAACAACACAACTGGGGCCAGAAATCATTTCTCAAATGTTCAGCTATTCCCCATATAATGTGTTTGAGACTGGTGGTATTCTTTCTGGATAAAGACAAGAGTGCTTCCTGGATGCACCCCTGGTTATCCCCTCTAGATCTGCTCTGCTATCCAACCATAATAGTAATGAGGAAGCACTGCATGTTTGTGTCTCTGGTGAGTCAGCCATGACTTTGGCTGGATTACCCAACCACCAGAAAAAGCAACTCAGCACCCCTAATCAGTAATTCAGCAGTGGACAGTGTTGGTATCCTGGACATGTCAAGTGACAGCAAATATATTTAAAAGCTAAATAAAGAAAAAAAAAGATCACATTGTATAAGAAGCACTCAAAATATTACAATTGCAAAAGGACTCATTATCATTGCTAATCAAATGGAGCACAGACTATAAGTAGCACTTGCCTGATAGGGAATTATCAGGAAACTTTATTAAAATCACAAGACATTGGATGCTCAATTTCTCTTCAGCACTAGCTCCAGGCCTTGCCACCTTCTTGAGGCCATCTTCCTCCTCACCCAGTGGTGGGGTGCTTGGAGAAGCTTAACTAATTACATTATTAGCCAGACTTGCTTTTAACCCAAGCCATCTTAAAAGGTGGATCCTCTGCAGCATGTACTGAGCAGTTTATGATGGTGTGGGAAAAGGGATTGTGGAAGTGTGTGTGAGACAGGGGAACCTGCACCGGGCCAAGAAGAGAGCCTGAGCCAAGGCAGGAAGAATCCAGTTTGGCATAGTGAAATCATGATCAGAAGCTGGGGATTGGTTTTGTTGTGGCTTTCTCTCCAGCCCAGTCTCCACTCACCCAAAAATTCCCTAGGAAAATTAAAGGAGACATAAAAGCAAATACTGAGTTCCATTGGCCTGACTATACCTCGAACTACAGCCATATGCTATGAAATCTAAGATGACCTAGCTTGCACATGTGAAGGCCTTTTCCCTCACCAGATTCCAGAAAGAGATTTTGCAGGCATAGAGAGACAGCAGGGAAAGCAACTGCCCAGGCACAATGGGTGACCACCCCCTCAGACCCTCAGTTAGAACACTGAAAATACTGAAATGCAAAGGATCCTAAAGGAAAATGTACTCCTATGTTTAAATACAAAGAGAGGATGCCTTCAAAGCCTGCCAGAATGTAACTCAAATGTTTATAAGCTTCTGTGGCATAAGAGAGCTTCAAGTTACTTTTTAATTAACTTCTTCGGGTTTTTTTTTTCCTTCTTACATAAGGTAATGGGAAAATTCATAAATGTTGTAATCATGCATAAGCTCTGCTGACATTGCACATGTCTTGGATGCCACTTAATTTACCTATGATTCACTCATTTTTAAAATGGTAATGATATCTACATAATCATTGGATAAATGTGAGCCCTATTTACTGGTACACAGCATAATACTGAGTCCTGGAGTGTTTGGTTAACCCACCTGAAGCTACATGACTGAGAGCTGAATTTGTAGTCTATAGTCCTTCCCAGCTGTTTCCCATTAGGATCATGTATGCTTGGCCAAAAAATAAAGGGCAGTACTTTAATTGGAATTATTTGTTGAGGGTCTCGAATAAAAATATCTTCATCAATTGTACCTGAAAGCAAAGATATTTGAGACATTCAATAAAAACTTCATGCATGATTATCAAATCGGATGTATCAAAGTACATGAGGAATTAACATTGGTGGAACATGGTATATGAGTGACATAAGGACCTTGTCAGGACCTTGGACCTGCGTGGGATACACCATATCTCACAGCAGAAACAGCACTTGCCTAGGAAGTCCTAACACACAAGACAGAGAAAGGATGACAGCTAACAAATAGGTTTTTGAATGAATTCTGTCAGATTCTGCTTTCCATGATTGTTTATTCTAGAATGGTCATTATCCTCCATCGTTGCTCTTACCTTATCCCATCAGAAGAGCCTGCGTCAAGAGAATCTTATTAAATTTTCATATGTTTGCATGATTTCTGTGGTTTCTTTTGCCATTGATTTCCAGTTCATTGCATTATGATCTGAAAATATGCATCGGATAATTTGTATTCTTTTGTATTTGGTTAAACATGTTTTATGGGCTAGCATGTAGTCTATTTTGGGGAAAGTTCCATGTGTTGCTGGGAAGAATATGTATTCCATCTTAGGTGGAATACTCTGTAGATATTTTTTAAGCCCTTTGAAGGTTTGCCTCAACTTTGATATGTCCTTGCTGATTTTTTGGCCTAGCTTATATATGTCTTCTGTGACACAATGCCCTTTTCAATAACCAGTGGGTCACAGAAGACACTAGACAGTTTCCAGAATCAAATGATACACATATACAATGTGTGAGACATTGTGTCCTATTGTGTCCTATGGGACACAGTAAATACAATCCCAAGAAGGGAGTTTATAGATGTGAATACTCACATAAAAAACAGAGTGAACTCAAATAAATAGCTTAGTGGTAGACGACAAGACCCTAGAAAAATAAGAACAATCCAAATTGAAAGCTAGTACAAGGAAGGAAATTATAAAGATCAGAGAAAACTAATGAAGTTGAAGCTAAAAGTATAATGGAAAGAATCAATAAGTTACAGATTTGGTTCTTTGAAAGAATAAACAAAATAGACCTCTTAGCCAGTCTTACCAAAGAAGGAATGATCCAAATTGATGCAATTATAAATGAAAAATGTGAAATCGTAATGGACACTGCTAAAAGCCAGAATATTAATAATTATTTACAAGCCTGGAGAATTCACAAAAAATTGAGACATTCCTAAGTATGTATGACCTATAAGAACTGAACCAAGCAGATATGAAATTTTTGAACAATCTATTAAAAGGCAATAAAATTGAAGAAGTAACAAAAAATACCCACCATCTAAGAAAAGCCTGGCCCCATGGATTTGCTAGTCAATTGTTGAAGAACTTTAGTGTAGATCTAATACTAATATACATCAAATTATTTAAAGAAATTGAAAGAGAACAAATACCCCTGAGGCCATTTCTAAAGGAAAGCATTATGTTCATCTCAGAACCAGACAAACAAAAAAACAAAAAAGAGAACTGCAAGCCTATTTCTTCAATGAACCTAGTTGCAAAATTCCACAAGACCTAGGCAAAAAGCAAGCATCAAGTTATCAAAGAGATAATATGTCATGATGAAGGTGGAGTCACTATAGGAATGCAGGGATAACTCCATGTGTATAAATCAAGAAATCAATACATCACATAAAAAGAAGAAATAGTAAAATCACGAGATTATATCAATTGATGCAGTAAAGGCATTGACAAAAATTGACACCATTAATGATAAATTCCAGAAGAAAACAGATATAGAAAGACTTCTTTTTTTGGAACCAGGGATTGAACTCAGGACCTTGCACTTGCTAGGCAGGCACTTGTGCCCCTGAGCTATCACTCCAGCCCCTAGAAGTCCTTTATCTTAATCTGACAAAAGCTATCAATGACAAACCAATAGCCAATACCATATTAAACATGAAGAAGCTGAACTTTCTCCTCTAAAAATCATGACAAGACAAGGATGTCCACTATTGCTACTCCTGTTCAATATAGTTCTCAACATATTAGTCAGAGTAACTAGGCAAGAGAAAGAATTTAAAGGGATATGCATAGGAAAGAAAGAAACTAAATTATCATTATTTTCTGGATGACATAATGCTCTACATAAAAGAACCAAAATGGCTACCAAATGACTCTTATTTAGGGTTTGGAGTTCTATAGTACAACAGGACACAAACTTAATACACAAAATCAATTGTGTTCCTGTACATCAATAATAAACTTATAGGGCCAGTCAGGTAGCTCAGGGGATTAAAGCACCCACTTAGGCAGATACAAGGACTGGGTTTGATCCCCAGGGGCACACAAGTGGAAGACTGAGGCTGGGTGTGGTGGTGCGTACCTGTAATTCTAGTACTTGTGAGGATGAAAACAGGAGGATCACTCTGAGTCCAATCTGTGTAGTGAGACCCTACAGACCTTGTACTAAATACATTTTTTTATTTTAGGTAATATAAATAATAAAGTTAGAGAATAAATTAGGGAAATATGATTCACAATAACATCAGGAAAAATTAAATAATTGGGAATTAACTAGACCTTGGAAATAAGCACTCTCTATAATGAAAAGTAAGTGCTATGGAAAAGGAATCTGAAGAAGACATCAGGAAATTGAAGGGCCCACAAGATAGATCAGTGGACTAAGTGCTTTCCTAGGCAACTGCAGGAGCCAGGTTTCTATCTGTGGCATACCATGCCATGCTAGCCTGCCCTCAGGGGGCACTGAGCTGGCTATGGAGTCTAGAATGGTGGTTCACCCATATAATACCAGCACTAGGGAGGAAAAAAAAAAAAAAAAAAA
>PVJA010036071.1:0-21300 GCA_004027025.1 Myocastor coypus | reverse complement strand
TCTTTCTTTCTTTCTTTCTTTCTTTGTCTTTTTTGAGACAGGGTCTCGCTATGCAGTTCAGGCTGGCCTTGAGCTCACTTTGGTAGCTCAGGCTGCTCTCGAACTCGCACCGATCCTCCTGCCTCATCCTCCCAAGTGCTGGGATTACAGGCGTGCACCACCATGCCCGGCTCTTTCTTTCTTTCTTTTTGTACAGGGTCTAGAGCAGCGGTTCTCAACCTGTGGGTTATGACCCTGGCAGGAGTCAAACGACCAAAACAGGGGTCACCTAAAGCCATCGGAAAATACATATTTAAACCCATGCTATGCCATGGTGAAATGTTATTTATTGGAATTAGTAATTTGAAGTAGCCACCAAAATTATTTTTTGGTTTGGGGTCACCACCACACGAGGAACTGTATTACGGGGTCACAGCATTAGAAAGGCTGAGAAGCACTGGTCTAGAGGGTCTACAGGATCTCATGATGTGGATCAAACTCTGACTGTTGCACTCTGCGCAAGCATGCCTTTTATTCCGTTGGGCTATTTGGCTGGCCCAAGATGCCTAAAGTTTCTTATGTAGGCCTTTAAGGACAACAGAAACAAAAGGCTGAGCTTCAGAAAAAAGACACTTGAAGAGCACAGCTTGCACTACACTGACTCAAACTTTTCAAACTGTCTTTCCTGTCACTGTGATGGTGCTGTGGGAAAGAAAAATAGTGGCTGTGTTCTACCCACTACCTTCACAACAAAGTATCATCACTGTAGTGAGACCCTGACCCATTAACTGCCAATTTCAGATTTCTAAACATGGCAACCAAATTTTGACTATAAAATATGAGAAAAGTTTGATAGGAAGCTGCTACATTTTGAATATGGTTTGGTCCCCACCAAAACTCACACTGACATTTAACTCCATCACAAGATGTGGTACTAGATGGAACCTTTGGGAGTAATCAGGACCATGGGCTCATGAGTGGGTAAATATGCTAGGTCAATGTATTGTCTTGAGAGGGAATCTCCAGTCTTACTAGGTCTTTTGTATGCTCCTGTTCCTCACCAGTGATGCCTGTACAACCATGGAACTTGCCAGGAAGATGGCCTTCACCCAGTGCCTCTCTGAGTCCTAAGAACTATAAGTCAAAAGAAATCTCTTTATAATGTATACAGTCTGTGGCATTGTGTTATCAGAAAAAAAAAAAAAAAAAAAGAACCACAAGCTGGGCGTGGTGGCGCACGCCTGTAAACCTAGCACTCGGGAGGCTGAGGCAGGAGGATTGGTGCGATTTCAAGACCAGCCTGGGCTACAAAAGTGAGCTCAGGACCAGCCTCAACTGCATAGCGAGACCCTGTCTCAAATCTCAAAAAGACAAAAAAAAAAAAAAAGAACCACAACACATGTGTCTCAAACCCCAGTGCTAACAACAACTCAGAAGAAGACTGAATGGCAAACCCTATGCCTGAGGCGAGTGGATCTGAATGATACACATAAACAAAACATACAACATTACAATTACAAAGCTGCTGCTCTAGAGGTCAGGTGTGGTGGCACATGCCTGTAAGCCCTTGGGGGGCTGAGGCAGGAAGACTGCCTTGAATTTGAGCGTCAAGGCCAGTCAGGGCTACAAAATGAGTTTGAGGCCAGTCAAAACTGCACTGTAAGGGGCCCAGTGGGATGGCTCAGTGGTCTAAAGCGCCTGCTTGGGCAAGCTTGGGTGGCTTCAGGGACCATGGTTCAATCCCCGGCACCACATGCTGCGCCAGCCCTGCCCTCGGGGCAGGCTGGGCCAGCTTTAAATGAGTGAATAAACAAATAAAAGTTCTGAAACAAGAAAAAACAAAAACAAAAAACTGCACTGTAAGATCCTATCTCAAAAACAAACAAGAAAACCAAATAGAGCAAATTACTTATCTACAAAAATTCTTTTATGCTTTCCTTTGTTTGTTTTTATAAAATACTGATTTTATTTTTAAGAATTTTTTTTTTTTTCTTGTTGCAGAACTTTTATTTATTTATTTTTTTTATGGCCAGCTCAGCCTGCCCTGAGGGCAGGGCTGGCACAGCATGTGGTGCTGGGATCAAGCGGTCCCTGCAGCCGCCCAAGCTTTCCTAAGCAGGAGCTTTAGACCACTGAGCCATCCTGCTAGGCCCCTTTCCTTTGTTTCATGAAGCCTACCTTTGTAGTTTTCTAAACTGTTTTTGAATATAAGCTTTGTACTAAAGTGGAAAGACTATCAGATTTTACCACTATGAACACTGTTAACAATCGTTAACATTCACTTAGTGCTTTCCTTTAAAAGTGCTTTCTTTCTGCCACAACGCAAAAGTTATAGTTCTTATGAATACAACGGGGGCTGGGGATAGAGCTCTATGGCACAAGTGCCTACCTGGCAAGTGCAAGGTCATGAGTTTGAACCCCAGTCCCATAAAAAAAATAAATAATAATAATAATAATAATAATAATAATAACAAATAAATATACAGAGAAAGAAAAAGTCACTACCCCTTAAAAACATCTAAAAACATTCTTAAAGATGTATGGAAAAGAAATGACACTATAGAGTAATGGTGTGGCACAGCTTCTTGGAGTGTTAAGATGTGCTAATATTATATAGCAAAATGTTTTAATAATGCATGAGTCCTTACAAATTTTTTCATCTTAAAAATAATTACAATAAGCTGTGTGTGGTGGTACATGCAATCCTAGCACTCAGGAGGCGGAAGTAGGAGGATTGCTGAGAGAACACAGGCCAACCTGAATTACATAGTAAGTTCAAAGCCAGCCTGAACTACGTATCGGGATCCTATCTAATAAAATCAAAACCAAAACAACACACACTAGGATAGAAACTTAAGTTAGTCTACATTTTTTTCAGCAATAACACAACTGGGCCACAAAAGTGAGCTCAAGGCCAGCCTGAACTGCACAGTGAGATCCTGTCTCAAAAAGACAAAAAAAGAAAGAAAAAAAAAAAAAAGAAAGATAATTTAACTATTTGTGAACTCAGCAACTGACTTGGAACAAAACATGCATGGTACATATTGGTAATGTTCTATAGTCCGATAACTACAGATTAAAAACATAAAAAGTGGTCTCTGTTCTCAGTGTATAATTTAACTCTTCTTTCCTTTATCTTAAGCAATTCTTTATGATTATAGTTAATTCTAAATTCCTTGTTGCAGGGCTGGGGAGATAGTTCAGGGGCACAAGTCCTGCCTGACAAGTGCAAGGTCCAGAGTTCAATCCCCAGTTCCACATACATACATACATACATACATACATACATAAATAAGCAAGCAAGCAAGCAAGCAAGTAAGCAAGCAAGCAAGCAAGCAAGCAAGCAAGCAAGCCAGACATGGTGGCAAACAGCTGTAATCCCAGCACTTGGGAGGATGAGGCAGGAGGATCAGTGCAAGTTCAAGACCAGCCTGGGCTATGAAAGTCAGCTCAAGGCCAGCCTGAACTGCACAGTGAGATCCTATGTCAAAAAAAAATGACAAAAATAAATAAATAAATTCCTTGTTGTTTCTTAAGCACAAACTTCTTATAAACAGGGTAACTTTCCTTTCTTTTTTTCTTTTTCTTTTTTGTCTTTTTAAGACAGAGTCTTGCTATGTAGTTCAGGCTGGCCTCGAGCTCACTTTTGTAGCCCAGGCTGGTTTCAAACTTGTACCATCCTCCTGCCTCAACCTTCCAAGTGCTGCTGGGATTACAGGCGTGCGCCACCACACCCAGTCAGAATAGGTAACTTTTAAAAGTGCAAAACTGTTAACTTCCATGGATACTACTTACAGATATAACCTAAGATCATTATACTGGCAATATAGAGTCCAAAAAAGCAAACGAACAAACAAAAAAAAGGCATAAATCAGGAGAATAACTTACATAAATACTTTAATACTAAATTCATTGAGCCATCCTGAAATTAATACAAGTCATCTTTGGCCTCTACAATTATAAGAACAGCTCAAACTGATGGTCATTAACATCCAGACATTAATTACTATGACAAACTGAAGTGAACACACATTTTTAGGCAGACTCCTTATATACATTAAGCTATTATTATTGTTAAAATTCTATCTAAAAAATATGTCTAAGGATGTAGTGAGACTACTAGTGGGAAGATAAACCTTCTAAAGATTTTAAAGTATTGTATGAAATATAACTTAATCCAGGCATGATGGCATACTCCTGTAATCACAGCACTTGGGAGGCTGAGGCTGGAGGATCACTGTATATTTGAGGCCTGACTAAACTATGTAATAAAACCATGTCTCAAGAAGTTTTTTTTTTTTTTTTTTTTTGAGGCAGGGTCTCGCTATGTGGTTGAGGCTGGCCTTGAGCTCACTTTTGTAGCCCAGGCTGGTCTCGAACTCACACCAATCCTCCTGCCTCAGCCTCCCAAGTGCTAGGATTACAGGCGTGAGCCACCACGCCCAGCGTCAAGAAGTTTTAATATGAGATCCCAAATTTCATAACTTAATTTTATAAGGCATACATAGTTTAAGTTAACTAAAGCTTTCAATGTAAGATGACTAAACTTGAGTTCTAGATTACAATATACCCTCTAACCAGAAAGTTTCAGAAAACTGAAATCTCCCCAAAATACCTAGGATGCCCAAGTTTCAAGTATGTAACATACAAACTTTGCTAGTCAACTGCTACACACTGCATGGAACTTGCCAGAGGGAATCACTGTATGTGGCTGGTGAAAAAAACTATTCTTCCATATGCCAGTTTTCAAGAAAACCTTATCTGTTAATGTACAAGAGACCTCTAGCATTACCTATTATAAGATAAAAGGAAGCCAACAGTATTGGCTTTAACACTAATAAACACCTGTTCTCACAGAACCATTCCTTCAACAAAGGATTCAAGACCAAGTAAGATGATATTTGAGAGCATGATTTAATTCAATCAGTCTAAAGGGTCCAATTGTAAAAAGGCCTTGCAATACTACTACCATAATCTTCTCCCAACACTGAGGAGACTCATAGTGAAATCAATTGTTCTAGCCAGACATGCTGGCGGAAGCTTGCACTCCCAGCACTCTGGGAGATTGATGCAGAATTCCAAGTTCTATCCCAGATCATGCAACTTAAATGTCTTAGCAAGACTGTATCTCAACGGAGCCAGGCGTGGTGGAGCACACCTGTAATCCCAGCACTTGGGAGGCTGACACAGGAGGATCAGTGAGAGTTCGAGACCAGCCTGGGCAATAAAAGTGAGCTGAAGGCCAGCCTGAGCTGCATAATGAGACCCTGTCTCAAAAAGAAAAAAAAAAAAAAAAAAAGAGAGAGAGAGAGAGAGACTGTATCTCAAAACAAAAAAGCTTGTAGATGCTGCTCAGTACAAGAGCCCTGGGTTCAATCCCCAGTCTCTCAAAAGCCAAGAAAAAACAAAAAAGAAACCCACAAAAAGCTCACATATATACATAAATATATAAATAAAATTTTAAATAAAAATTTAAAAATCAGTTGATAGAAAGAGTTGGTCTCTTTAGAATTATCAAAGGTACCCTGTCAACCTTAAAAAATACAAAAAAATAAGATAAAGATCACTTAAGTGATTTAAGCTCTGAGGAGGTAGCACTATCTATATGTATTCTACTACCACAAGTAAATATTATACTTTTTGTTAATCTACTGGATCATTAGTATCAGACAACTTAAATAATTCCATTTACCATACTAAGAATGTTTCTCACAGAATAACATGAGAAGGGAAAAAAAGTCCTTCATGACAGGGAAAGGTACAGTGCAACTTAACTTTCATTACAGGTGACTACATAAGATTATAATATAGGAAATGGGATAAACTATAACTCCTTGGTGCCTAGCGTAGCGTGCTCAGTAAGCTATCTTTTATTATTATACATGACCTTTGTTAGAAGCTCAAAAACGGCCAGGCGTGGTGGCGCATGCCTGTAATCCCAGCACTCAGGAGGCTGAGGCAGGAGGATCGGTGCGAGTTCGAGACCAGCCTGGGCTACAAAAGTAAGCTCACGGCCAGCCTGAGCTGCATAGTGAGACCCTGTCTCAAAAAGACAAAAAAAAAAAAAAGAAGCTCAAAAACGGACAAGGATAATGAAGACCAAGCTTGACAGAGGGGAGAGATAAGATGCTGTGAAAATGTGTCCATCCTAGTAAATGATAAGGACAGGCACAGGAAAACACACTACCCACATGGATTGTGAAGGAAGTGCTGAAGGATGCGCACAATTCTAAGAAGCACATGATGTAAAAAATATCATGAACTGAGCCTCGCCATATAAATGCTACTCACAAAGACCACACAGATGCCACTGAGGTCTAGCCACACACTCAGTACCATGACTACACATGACAGACATAGCTTCTTCTAAAATTCGGGGCCTATAGACTTTCTACAGCCTGCACATAGAAATTTATGGCAAGAAAATGCTCCAACTTGAAATTATATGTAACTTCTGAAAATGAATTTTTATCTACTGAGAATATGTATATGTATGTATATATATATATATATATATATATATATATATATATATATATATATATGCAATGAAATAAATGATAAGAAAAGAAAATGTGGGGGCCTGGCAGGATGGCTCAGTAGTCTAAAGAGCCTCCTTGGGAAAGCTTGGGTGGCTTCAGGGACCACAGTTCGATCCCCAGCACCACATGCTGCGCCAGCCCTATCCCTCAGGGCGGGCTGAGCTGGCCATAAAAAATGAGTGAATAAACAAATCAAGGTTCTGAAACAAGAAAAAATAAATAAATAAAATTTTAAAATTCTTAAAAAAAAAAAAAAGAAAAGAAAATGTGACCCTGAATATTCATCTCTAAATTTAAAAGCTTGGAGACTGCTTCCTTAAGTCTGTGTAGTGGCAGGAGAGATCCACTTTATTCCTATAACCTTCTCCATTCTACAATAATTTCTCATGCAAAGAACTGGGACTTTGATGTTAAAACACTGTTTACAGTCATTGAGCCTTTTCTTCACAAGACTCTAAGAAATAACTGTTTCCGCTCAAAGTCTTTCAGCCTTAAGGTCTAATGGATGGGTCTTTTAAATTCATTCTTCTCAGTGAGCCAGCAAGATAATTCAGCAGTCTAAAGTGCCTGCTTAGGCAAGCTTAGGCAACCAGAGGGACTGTGGTTGGATCCCTGATACCACATGCTGTACCAGCCACACCCACAGAGCTAGCTGAGCTGGCCATGATAAGATAGATAGATAGATAGATAGATAGATAGATAGATAGATAGACAGACAGACAGACAGACAGGTAGATAGATATAGAATAAATAAATATTCATTCTTCTCAGGTAAAACCAGTTCCAAGACTATGGATTTCTGCTAAAGGACACTTCAAGTACTAACTAGATTCAGAAAACTTCAGAGCAGGAAGTCTCGGGGACCTCTTGGTCAAGCTCCCTCACATTCTTAAAGAAACATGAAAAAAAGAAAAAAAAAAAAAAAAAAAGAAGAGGAAGAGGAGGAGGAGGAGGAAGAGGGAGAGAAGGAAGAGGAAGAGGAAGAAAAAGAAAGAAAGAAAGAAAGACTACAGTGAAGGTCCAAATCTCCTGGATATTAAAGTCTTCTACATATTACATCTTTATTTAAAAGATGATATATTTAGGGGCCCAGCAGGATGGCTCAGTGGTCTAAAGCGCCTGCTTAGAAAAGCTTAGGTGGCTTCAGGGACCACAGTTTGGTCCCCGGGACCACTTGCTGCGACAGCCCTGCCCTCAGGGTGGGCTGAGCCAGCTATAAAAGTAAACAAACAAAAGTTTTTTTTTTTAAATAATAAAAATAAAAAATAAATAAAAGATGATATATTTAAAAACTTAGTTGTGCCGGGCGTGGTGGCTCACGCCTGTAATCCCAGCACTTGGGAGGCTGAGGCAGGAGGATCGTTGTGAGTTCGAGACCAGCCTGGGCTACAAAAGTGAGCTCAAAGCCAGCCTGAACTACTGCAGTGAGACCCTGTCTCAAAAAAAAAAAAAAATAAAATAAAAAAAAATTAGTTGCATAGTACACTAAAAAGTCTTTTTTAAAAATAAACTGAATTAGCCGGGCGTGGTGGCGCACGCCTGTAATCCCAGCACTAGGGAGGCTGAGGCAGGAGGATTGGTGCAAGTTCGAGACCAGCCTGGGCTACCAAAGTGAGCACAAGGCCAGCCTGAACTGCATAGCGAGACCCTGTTTCAAAAAGACAAAAAAAATAAAATAAAATAAACTGAATTGGGGCCTGGCAGGATGGCTCAGTGGTCTAAAGTGCCTGCTTAGGAAAGCTTAGGCGGTTGCAGGGACCACAGTTCGATCCCTGGCACCACATGCTGTGCCAGCCCTGCCTTCAGGGCAGGATAAGCCGGCCATAAAAATAAGTAAACAAACAAAAGTTCTGAAACAAGAAAAAAAAAAAAAAAAACTGAATTGTTTTTAAATAAGAATAAATTATTCTAATTATTTCATTAATAATTTCTTTAACCTTGAATTTTTTGGCAGTTTGGGCTAAGTGAAAATACAGAATTAAGCATCTTTTCAAATCTCTTCTGAGTATTTTCACTTCCCTGGACTGATAGTGTATGGCACTTGTTTTGCATATGAATTAGTTTGCTTTTCTTTGCTCCTCACCCTTCCTAGACCTAAAACACGGATCTGAACCAATGCTAATAACTTAAAGACATGCCAAGATGCAAACAACAGATTCCAAGAGATTACCATGACATAAAAGCAATGACAATCTCTTCACTTTGTTCTTCCTCAAAACACTGATAATGGAATCAGCTGTAAGTACACCAACGCTGATCAAAGAGGGGAGCATTTATTCTACTAATAACTAAGGTAAATTCAGGAACCTCAATTTTTTTTTTTTTTTTTTTTTTTTTTTTTTTTTTGTCTTTTTGAGACAGGGTCTCGTTATGCACTTCAGGCTGGCCTTGAGCTCACTTTTGTAGCCCAGGCTGGTCTTGAACTTGCACTGATCCTCCTGCCTCAGCCTCCCAAGTGCTGGGATTATAGGCATGCGCCACCACACCTGGCTAGGAACCTCAATTATTTAAAAATAAGCATTATTTAAAAGAAATAAGACCACTATCTGAAAGATTAGCTTGGTGCTTGTGGAGTTTTTGAATACATAAGATCACACAGGTATGGCTGGTGGGAATGAATAAGTGTTTGGCATGTGGGGGCCTTGGGCTTCATCTCCAGCACCAAAAAAAATAAATAACCTTAAGGCAAAAAGGCACTCATTACATGAAACTAACAATAGAAAACACAAACCCCAACACATCTTTCAGCAAAACTACTTAGCCCAAAAAGCAAACTATAAATCATTCATTATTCTTTTTATTTTGGGCAAAAAAAGAACTTACAGTTTCTTGAATTCTACTATACTATAACTGAACTTGACCTCATAAACAAAAGCCACCTTTTGCTTATCAAAACTTTTATGTACACTCTCAACTAATTCACTATTTCACATATAAAATAACCATAAATGACTCTAACCATAAATTTGCCTAACAAAAATTTTACTTATCTGTTACTGTGCAATTCTTCCCTAATATATATGCTTGGAGGGGTGGTCAGTATTTGATATTTTCTTTTTGATATTTGTTTTCACAGTCTTGCCAAAATATTTTAAAAATGTTAGAATTTCCTCTCCAGAACGAACACTTCCCTAAACTAAATGCCTACTGGTTGAAAGGCCAGTGTGAGTATATCTAATTTCACTGTGACTTGGTAGAGAGAAATAGCTTAACAGGAAAGAACTAAAGTAAATAATGAGGATGTAAGGCAATAAGAGAAAGTGCAAAGAGGCCAAAAGTGGCAGACACCATGGCACCTGAAACTTGTACAGCATAAAACAGAGTTAAGTACTAGAACTAGTTAAAACTAAAGGCCAGTTTCAGCTGGCGTGGTGGCGCACGCCTGTAATCCCAGCACTCGGGAGGCTGAGGCAGGAGGATTGGTGCGAGTTCGAGACCAGCCTGGGCTACAAAAGTGAGCTCAGGACCAGCCTCAACTGCATAGCGAGACCCTGTCTCAAAAAGACCAAAAATAAATAAATAAATAAATAAAATAAAGGCCAGTTTCAGGAGGAAACCTGGAGATACCCATGCAACAAAGATAAGTCAAATACTGATCAGAAATATTAATAGAAAACACTTAGGAAGCTTAACTGTGTGTACTGAATAGAAAGCAAGCCCACAAAGTGTATAAAATAATGTGTTTCAAACATAAAGTCTCGTTTCAGGTAGGAAACCCTCCTAAAACCAGTATGAGAAATAAAAGTCTCAATTTTGACATGAGTTACCTTGTATAAAATAGAACACACAGTAATTACCCCAGCTATTAAACACTTAAAACAATGAAGTGATGCTTATGGTGCAAGGCAGCACTAAGCTTTCATTAACAATTCCTTTTTGTTTGTATACAATAAATATCTTTCTAAACATATATTATCATGGGTTCTACTTCAAATCTATATAAGAATTCAGCATATTAAAGGGACTCAGCATATTTACTATATAGCAAACAACATTTCAAATTATACAACACAAGTTTTTTACTCTTGGGAAAAAATTACCTTCTTTTTATTGCCTATAAGCACTAAGATTCATCACAAATGTGAGTTAATTAGAGGATTAAGGTATTATTCCCAACCTTTCTTCAAATCTGGAGTATAATCTGTGAACTGGCTCTAATCGACGAAAGCTAAATTGGAAAGACTAGTATTGGAGAAAAGAAGAAAAAAACAAAAAAATGCTTTTCGTCAAAGTACAGCAGGCAGACTTATTTGGTGGCTCAAGGTATGTGGTGTAGGTGCACACATACAGAGTAGGCTACATCTTCTGAGGCAGCTCTCGAGCTCAATGAATGACAAGTATAGCAGCCTTGGTCTCTCATGGACAAAGCTCACTCTTTGAATTAGAAACTCAAACGAGATCAACAACTTTTAAGAGTTTGCATCTTCTAAATACATTAAAGCACTATGCTTTTCTTTGTAATGAGTCAGGTTGCTCATTAACATGCTGGATTGAAGCAACCATTCTGAGCAAAACATTTAGACTGCATGGTTTTAGAAGTAACCAGTAATGTAACAGCACCAGAAATCAAAGTAAACAACCTTTGAGTGAAAAAAAAGGACAAGGGTCGGGCGTGGTGGTGCACGCCTGTAATCCCAGCACTCGGGAGGCTGAGGCAGGAGGATCGGTGCCAGTTCGAGACCAGCCTGGGCCACACAAGTGAGCTCAAGGCCAGCCTGAACTGCATAGTGAGACCCTGTTTCAAAAAGACAAGAAAAAAAAAAGTACAAGGAAAAGAAAGACAAACTTGTTCAATGGTAATGAATAGTCTCTCTGTATATGTGGGCAAAACATCTTCTATAGCAACTATTAATTTCTGGTTTCTTCCCAAAAGACTTTTCTAACAAAATCTTTACTTTCGTAAGAGAATAAAAGCAAACCCTAAAAACATTAACTAGAATCACCTCAATGTGCATTCTACAGTTTAACAGAGAATTATCTGGTTGGGGTGTTCTAAAATGGAGATTTCTGTAACATACAATTTAAATAACTTGAAAAGACTCACCTGTAGGCTTAACTGAATAAAACCCAATGGCCTCTCCTTTCTTCCACAGAATCTTAGCATAATCAGTACTGCTATGACACAGGAATGGGATCTCATTTCTCTCCATTTCCTGTTTTCTATAAATAATGCGGTTCAGAACATACAGAACCACTCTCTCCCCAAGAGTGCTCACCTACAAAGAGAGGCAAACAGCAGGCACAGCAGTTACTATAAGCAGCCATCAGGGAAGGCTCCTCACCCTGCTTTTGCTCCCATGCCTCACAGGACATTCAGAGCACTCTGGCTGCATTCAAACCATTTATAAAACATTTCACTATCATAAAGATGAAACCAATCTTTCACACCACAGACATATTTTCACATGGCATATACGCCTCTCAGGAAAGTCTGATATAAGCAGAAACAGGTCCCCACTGCAACCCATTTCTCGCCCAGCACCACCTTCATGCTCAGTGTCCTCTTCACATCTTCAGCCACCCAGAGCTACGGTCTCACACAGCCCTAATCACAGTCCTCTATACATCCTCCTTCAACATTTTACACCCTTGGGGGCTGGTGAGATAGCTCAATAGAGTAAGTGCTTGCCTGGCAAGCACAGGGTCCTGAATTCAATCCCCAGTACTGGGGGAAAAAAAAAAAAAAAAAAGCTAGCAAGAGACTCTGGAGACTAAGAAAAATAGCTGAAGGAAGCTATAATTATACCCTTGGGAAGGGCATCTGTCTTGCTTCTTTCAAGTGAAATGTTCATTTAACAAGCCCATCTTTGCTGTAACTATAAGAATATTTGACCCCACCCACTCAAGCATCCCTCTGCTAAACCAGATAAGGAAGGACAGGGGATACTGGTAAGTCCAGTGAAACATATGACTTGAGGTAGCCATAGAGTAGAAATAGACCCTCACCTTTACACACAAAGCCACAAGGTTACAGGAACCGCACCAACACCCACAACCTTCTGACATCAGTTTTTCACATAGACATCATTCATGTTAAAAACAAGAGCCCTATACATAAAGCCTTTTTTCTTCCAAGTCCTCTAAAGGAAAAACAAGTCACCTTCTGATTAGTTGAGGGGAGAAAGGATTAACCATATGCCCACACTCCTCTCTAAAGTGCCACTGGCAAGGGTTCTGCCACAGCAGACAATATGGATAATGACAGAGCTGACTCACACCAATGGACAGGGTGTTTCCCTATCCTTGAACAGCTCTCACCAACATGAAATCCTTTTTTTTTTTTGGTATAGGGATCAAATTCTGGACCTTGTGTTTACCAAGCTACCAAAATGAAATTCTTCTTCAAACTGTGCTGAGACTTATTTCCCAAAGATTATGCTTTGATACTCTGTAGCCACACAGCCTACCAATATTTGAAGATAGCAATGATTCCCTTCTAAATTTCATACCAAAGCTGAACAGTGAAACAAGTGAAGGAAAACACTAACCAACTACAATTTGAGGAACTCTTGTCATTTCTCTCCTCTGCCTTGGAAGGAATCAGAACCCTAACATCTCTCTTGTTTGGAACATGGACATCATAAACACGGAAAATATTGCTGAGGTAATGAGATGTCTCTAGAGAAAAGTAGCGTTTTCATTAGTTTCATTTTATTCCTATTTAAATAAAGCCCTTAACTAAATCCCAAGTCTTTTTCATCTGTGTTGCTGTTTCAGTTTGGTACTGATAGCAGACATGAATAGTTGTCTTGGAACCTAGGTATCAGGACACATTTACCCTTATTTAATGTCTTTATGTTAGATCCTTCTGTTTCTTCATTCTACCTTCCATAGATCATTTCTTCCATTCAGTGCTGGGACATGCAAAATTGACAAGCCAGCTATCAATAGTGTCCTCTAAATGGTGATAAGGAGGACACAGTACAGAAAAGGGGACCACATTATACAGAATGTAATTGAAGACAGGGGCTGGGAAGATAAGTCAGTAGAATAAGTGCGTGCCTGGCAAGTGCAGAGTCCTGAGTTCAATCCCTCATACCACAAAAAAAAAAAAAAAGAATTGATTGAGGATAACCGAGTACTACATTTCAGGCACAAGATTATGACCTTTGTTATCTCATTTAACTTTATCACAACTATGAGACAGTGGAAAGTAGGATTTATAATAATAAAGTTAGAGCTAAGGTCATCTATCAAGTGAAAGAACAGTTATCCTTATGACTTTATTTAACTTTTATTTATGTTATGGCCAGCTCAGCCTGCCCCAGGGGGTGGGGGGTGGAGCTGGCACAGCATATGGTGCTGGGGATAGAACTGCAGTCCCTGTGGTTGCCCAAGCTTGCCTAAGCAGGCACTTTAGACCGCTGAGCTATCTTACTGGCCTCCTTGTGACTTTATTAATCAATTTTTGCTTATTGGCGAGGACTTTATTAGAGTAACAGTCTCCCCTCACTGATGTTCCTACCTTGCAAGTAGGGGTGTTGTCATAAAGTACAGTGAAGAAGACCTATTATAAGGCCAATCTCATTTAACCATGACTCCTCCCTCAGCAATCCATATCTGGGGATTTCAGTTTCTTAGGGTGAAAAGGACAGGCTACAGACATCATACGATTTCTCCTTCTCTGTTCTTTAACCTTCTGGTCAAATGTCCAAACTTCAGTCACATCTAACTATCTCAGGATGTGTATCTTCTGGACATGCACACTTTTTTCAGCTATCAGTTCTTCCTAAGAGCAAGTTATAGTCTTCTATTGTTAATCCACTCCTCCCATTTGACAGCTTTCTGTAGGTTTTTTTTTTTTTTTTGGCGGGAACAGGGTTCAAACTCATGACCTTGCACTTGCCAGGCAGGCACTGGTGCCACAGAGCTATCTACCTGGCCCCTTTTTTTGTCATTTTTGAGATAAGGTCTTGCTGTATGGCTCAGTATGCAGAATTTTAATTCCCCCCTCCCCTTAATTTTGTGTTTGAAGTTCTTTAACAGACTGGTAGATATCTAGGTGTGCTGCTTTGGAATTTCAAGGTACATTCAACATCAAATGCAATATCCATTAAGGAACAATACTAAGTATATTGCTATCCTGTCATTTTCTCCCTTTAAGTCTGATCTTTTTTGAAGTTTGAAACTCAAAAGAAAAAAATGAGAACACTCCAGTAACCTGAAAGATCCTCACTTTCATACCCTGCATTTCAAAGCTCTTAGAAATGCTTTCCTTGTTTTTTTTTTCTGATTGGCTCAATTGCCCACTAAAATCAACAAACAGCTGACAACTTGAAGATCTGACAAGTTTTTACAGACTTGCACTATCCTAGTAACTTACTAAAGGAAGAGTATTAGGATAAATACTCCTGCTAACTATTCCCCTCAGCAAGGACTCTTCCTCACAAGATTAATTAATAAAGACCTCTGCACCTATTAAGCAATAGTAACGCTTAGTATTTTCCATAAAAAAAGTCTGATGTATCTTGACCAAGCCAAGTGTCCTAACATTCCACTTTCACTTTAAGTCAGTGTTCCTGTCACCAAAAAATCAACACTTTTCTACTTTACCCAAACTACTCTAGTATCATTTTCGTGTCTATGTTTTTCTCCTCCTGTTTTGTCTACTCTTAACCACAGCATAAAAACACCTCTCAAGCTCTGTTAGCTCTGAAACACAAACCAATGTCCCTCCTGAAACACAAGTCAGTTGGCTTCTGCTCTTCTGAATCTGGTCACTGTCCTGTTCCAAACACTATACATCATCCACCAAAAGAAGCCAGACTAATAAACAAGGTTCTAACCCACCTTCTCCAGTGACACGGACACTTAGCAGCCACACCCAGTGGATTAGCCTTTCCTCCACCAAGTAAGAAAGCTCAAATGGATAAAGGACACAGCTCAACCAACCCACAAGTGTTGAGTCTTCTTCACCCAATTCCTCAGATACTTTCTGTCACCTGAAGTAGAGGAAACCCAACTGAGCTCTGTTTTCATCATAACACTAAAGCTCCAGGGGTTTAATACAATACAATCATATTAAAATTGGGAAGAGTTCAGTATCTTCAAAGACTATCACCATTTATAGGAAACCTTGAACTGTAAGGCACATTACCTGCTTAAGTCCTTCTCTATTTGGAACAGATGTTTTCACAATATCATCAATAGCCCACCACTGATCAGCAAGGTAAAGAGCCACGGCTAAAACAGAACAAATGATCATTAACACACAAATCTTAAAATTAATGTGTATAGTATACTAATAGGTAAATTTAAATTGCTTTCTTAAATTACCTATATCTCATAATATAATGTGACCCCATTTATACTGTTTTTATTGCTTCATCCATATAACATTTTATTATAAGCAATAGAAAATTACAGACTTTGTGGCACACGCCTATAATCCCAGCACTTGGGAGGCCAAGGCAGGAAGTTCCCTGTACATCTGAAACCAGTCTGAACTAAAGTAGCTGAGTGCAAGATCGACCTGAAATTCACAAAGAGACCTGTCTCAAAACAAATAGGGCCAAGAACATAGCTCAGTGGCACAGTGCCTGCCTGGCAAGCACAAGAACCCGAGTTTGGTTCTCCCTACAAATAAATAAATAAATCAGATCTTTCTAAACTTGTAATTTGAAATACATTCCTTCCTGTAAGCCACCCTCTTAATAACTTTCTAATAATTTTGGGAAAAAAAGCTCCTAAATTTGCAAAAATGAAGTAAAAAAGAGACCTGTGAGTGAATCCTCAGGAGCAAAAAGAGCAAGAATTTTCTGGGTCTGATCTCCACCATAAAGAGGTACAAAGCCTACATTTGACAGACTAATAGGAATCTGAAATGACAATTTAAGATTAGTTAAGGAAATGCATAACATACTATAAACACGTACCAATCAAAATAAAAAATGTTAAAAGAAATTTTAAAAATACATAATAAAAATATCAAAGTGTTTACCCAAATATTAAATTTTTCTTATATAAATTTTAACTATATAACTTCATTTCAAGGTGACACTTTTCCTATTCCCTAAAATAAAAGTAAAATAAAATAGATTTCCTTTTTGGAAGAATTTTATTATCTTGAGCGTATTTCAACATACATTATTGCCGGGGAGATAGCTCAATAGAGTGTTTGCCTGGCAAGTGCAGGGTCCTGGGTTCAATCCCTGGTACCACAAAAACAAAAACAAAAAAAATCCCAAATCAATATATGTTATTATGTTCTGGCTACATGACTAAAATATAAAAGCTGAGATCTGATTCATAAAAATCTCTGAAAATCAGCTATAGTTTATCATATCTTTATTTGGACTACATGAGGAGGACACATTCCATTTCCTAGTAAAATATGCCAGGTAAGTAAATTCATTTTTCTTTCTCTTTTTTTGCAGGACTGGAGTTCAAATTCACAACCTTGCACTTGCCAGGCAGGCACCTGTGCCTTGGAGCTACCTCCCCAGCCCCTAATAAATTCATTTTTCCAGCAAGACATATGCAACACTTTAATATTTAAGTTTTCACTAATCCAACATACATTCTCTATTCAGAGTCAATATTGTAAGTCAATCAATATAAGATACAGGTACTTGAGGAAACTTTGCCAATCTTCTAGATCCATGACATTTCCAGAAGAAATATCTGAGACCTATAGAGCTAAAGGAATTTGTCTACCTCAAGTCACCATGGAAGTCTAAAGATTCCAACTCTAATGATCTCACTATTTTGACTCTTTACTATTTGCAAAAGAGAAAATAAAGATTAATGCCATAATATATACTTCAGTGTTTGGTTTGTTTATCTAACGAAAAAGAAATTTCTAAACTTACATATTCCAACTTTAAATTTTATTATTTCCAATATAGTTAACTTCTTAAATATAACTTTCAGGACAAAAAGAGAAACATTAAGCAATGATCTACAGATTTTGACTATTTACAAATTGCTCATATTAACACATTTTACTGGGGAGATTTCCAGAAACACTGAATTTTTTTTTTTCTCTTTTCTTTTATAGCTATTGGATACAGGGTCTCACTATGCAGCTCAGACTTGCAGAGATCCTCTTATATCAGCCTCCCCAGTGATGGGATTGCAGGCATGTGCCACCATGCCCAGTTTCAGGGCAGGCACAGCATGCCTGGGGTTCTGGGGGCTGACATGGCATGCAGTAGGTACCAGGGGATCAAACTTGGGTCCTTGCACTTGCCATGCAGGCACTTCAACTGCTGAGCTATCTCCCCAACCCATACAATAATTTTTCAAATAACTAATGATGATTTACATATACAAGCTGGACTCAAAAGCTTGAAAAATACCAAAACAGAATGCCTTACCGTAATATTTGGAAGAGGAAAACGCTCTGGATTTTCTGGGTCCCCACATCTTAAATCTGACATGTAATCTTCAGCAGAATTTTCCAATTCCTCGTGACTGTAATTATCCAACAAATCCACAGGAAATGCCATTCTCTTTAACAAGCAATAAGGAATAACATGTTTCAGAATATGAAATGCCATCTTCCACATGCATATAAAAGTTCTTCTGTAAGACTGCTATGTTTTATTATGATGACTTTTCCATTTCAAGGGCAACCTGAACCTGCTGATTTAACCATCTGTGTCACAAAGAAAACTTTCTAGGCCGGGCATGGTGGCACACACCTGTAACCCAGCACTTGGAAGGCTGAGGCAGGAGAATCAGCGCAAGTTCAAGACCAGCCTGGGCTACAAAAGTAAGCTCAAGGCCAGCCTGAACCACATAATGAGACCTGTCTCAAAAAAGAAAAAAAAATTTCTAATATTATTTATTTGTATTAAAAGTAGACAGTGAACTCTGAATAACTACTAAGAGGACAACAATATGCTTTGTATCAATTATTGGGAATGTACTACTAACGTGTTTTGAAACTGTTGCATTGTTATTAAAAGTACTAAAAAGAAAAAGAAAAATAGTGAAAAATACAGTGAAACAAAAATTCTTCCTTAAATAGTTGGCCAAAAAAAAAAGTCTGTACACTTCAGAAAAAGAAAACTGATACATATCTAGAAGCTAATGTCCAACACTTTGAATACCTCTTGTAATTTGTAGAGGTCAGTCAATAGTAACTTGAATTTATCCTATGATGTCTAAGTAAATTTAGTACTAAAATATGTGTGCGAGTTTTTCTTTTCCTGATGTATACATTTTTTTAAATAATTTTTTTTTTTCTTGTTTCGGAACTTTTGTTTGTTTGTTTATTTTTATGGCCGGCTCAGCCTGCCCTGAGGGCAGGGCTGGTGCAGCATGTGGTGCGGGGGATGGAACCGCAGTCCCTTCAGCCACCTAAGCTTTCCTAAGCAGGCACTTTAGACCTCAGCCATCCTGCCGGGCCCCATGATGTATACTTTTTGACACTGTATATTTAAGCAAAATATATGAATATGTATAGATATACACAAAATATTCATATGAATAGGCCTTCACATACCAAAACATAAAAGTAACTGGAAAGAGGTAAAAGAACTTTACTGAATGACACAAATATTCACAACTGAATTGTGGGAACAGATGCCTAAAAGCTTAAATTTACTTTTTTTTTTTTTTTTTTTGTCTTTTTTTTTGAGACAGGGTCTCACTATGCAGCTCAGGCTGGCCTTGAGCTCACTTTTGTAGCCCAGGCTGGTCTCAAACTCCCACCGATCCTCCTGCCTCAGCCTCCAAAGTGCTGTGGTTACAGGCATGCGCCACCACGCCCGGCTTAAATTTACTTTAAAAAAAAAAAAAACTCAGCTCTATTTTTTTAATCATTACATTGTGTGTATATATCTGATATCCAGACACCTTCCTGCCTGCTTTTTTTGTATTTGGTACTTATTGAGGATCTTCCTCCACAGCCACTCCTCTCCTGGTAACAGGACCTCTCTCCTACTTTAGGAATTATCTCTGTGCTATATCATGTATTTCTCTTTGGTATTGTTAAAAGTACCCCATGACCTCCCAATCGAGGAGCACACACATTAGAGTATCCATCCCAACATATCTTAAAAGAGTAATGTGGGGGCTGGAGGGATATAGCTCAGTGGAATAAGTGCTTGCCTGGCAAGTGCAAGGTCCTAAGTTTGATCCCTAGTACCACAAAAAAAAAAAAAAAAAAAAAAGTACAAGAAATAAAAAGTAACCTGTTAATTTAGTCCATTGGTGTTTCAAAGAGGGTGAACTTAGTTGCTTCTATGAAACACTCTAGTACTACCTAAGTACCATTTATTTATTTTTTTTATTTTTTTGGTCTTTTGGAGACAAGGTCTCGCTATGCAGTTTAGGCTGGCCTTGAGCTCACTTTTTGTAGCCCAGGCTGGTCTTGAACTCGCATTGATCCTCCTGCCTCAGCCTCCCGAGTGCTGGGATTACAGGCATGCACCACCACGCCCGGCTCCTAAGTACCATTTATTTTCAACGTTTTTTCTTTCTTTTTTTTTTTTTTTTTGGTGGGACCAGGGTTCAAACTCACGACCTTGCACTTGCCCAGCAGGCACTTGTGCCTCGGAGCTATCTCCCCAGCTCCCTTTTCTTTCATTTTGAACTGGGCTATCTATGACCATAAATTTCTTTCTATGATTAAAGTAGCCTGAGTTTTTTTTCTGTTGTCTGAAACCCAAGAAGTATGACTAATCAACTATTACAGCCTCGAGTTCTCAGCAATTTTCTTTCTTTTTCCTTTTCTTTCTTTTCTTTTTTTTTTTTTTTTTTTTTTTTTTTTTTTTTTTTTTTTTTTTTTTTTTTTTTTTTTTTTTTTTTTTTTTTGTGTGTGTGTCTTTTTGAGACAGGGTCTCACTATGCAGTTCAGGCTGGCTTTGAACTCAGTTTTGTGGCCCAGGCTAGTCTCGAACTCACACCAATCCTTCTGCCTCAGCCTTCCAAGTGCTGGGATTACAGGTGCATGCCACCACCCCCGGCTGTTCTCAGCAATTTAATATGAAATTTGTATAAACTGCATCCAAAGTTTTGATCCTGGAACTTTATTTAACTGTTGCTACTAGCTAACAGTACAAAATGATTACATTGATCAAAGAGTGTTGGTATAGCCAGGGAGATAGCTCAGTGGCTTATGCACTTGCTTGGCAAGTGCAAAGGCCTGAGTTTGATCCCCATTAGCAAAAACAAAAACAAAACAATATTTTTTAAAAAGTGTGGCATATTGAGCCAGGTGTGGTGGCGCACGCCTGTAATCCCAGCACTCGGGAGGCTGAGGCAGGAGGATCGGTGCGAGTTCGAGACCAGCCTGGGCTACAAAAGTGAGATCAAGGCCAGCCTGAACTGCATAGTGAGACCCTGTCTCAAAAAGACAAAAAAAAAAAAAAAGTGTGGCATATGTACATAACACATTATCATGCTTTTCCACCCCTCTTCCCTAATCCTGTACCTTGCACCCCCCACCACCATATACTTATACTACAGTAAATTTGTGATGGTACTAACAACAGATTCTACAATGAGAATCCTAGAAGTAAGACTCATTTGCCTTCAATGCTTAGGCTATTTAAACTAGGCAAGCATCTTTTCCTGGGAGGCTTTGTCATTATTTTTAGGCCTACCTTCCCCCTTTTTCTTAAAATTTTATTTATTTATTTTTTTCTTGTTTCAGAAGTTTTGCCGGGCGTGGTGGCGCACGCCTGTAATCCCAGCACTCGGGAGGCTGAGGCAGGAGGATTGATGCGAGTTCGAGACCAGCCGGGGCTACAAAAGTGAGCTCAAGGCCAGCCTGAACTGCACAGCGAGACCCTGTCTCAAAAAAAAAGACAAAAAAAAAAAAAAAAAA
>PVJA010036070.1:0-21305 GCA_004027025.1 Myocastor coypus | reverse complement strand
TTTTTTTTTTTTTTTTTTTTTTTTTGTCTTTTTGAGACAGGGTCTCACTATGCAGTTGAGGCTGGTCCTGAGCTCACTTTTGTAGCCCAGGCTGGTCTCGAACTCGCACCAATCCTCCTGCCTCAGCCTCCCGAGTGCTAGGATTACAGGCGTGCGCCACCACGCCCGGCATCTTTTTAACTCTTCTTTGCATGTAGCTTTAGCTCATGCATCCTCTCTGTCTGCTGTGTTCGTTCTTCTCATTATCCTGATGTCTCCATTCCCCCTGCAAGGAGTCTCCTTCTGGAAGCCTTCTTCCAAGCTCTCCCCTAGATTTACTTTGTCTTACTTATTTTGACAATTGCTGCATCATATTATAAATGACTTTGTATATTTGTCTCCTAGGCCTATAGGAAATTTATCGATCTTTCTTAAATAGATAATTGCATCCCTTGCACTATTTAAACATAGGGCTTAATTGATGGTATTAATAATAAGTAAATGAATGCTATCCCAGGCCAGGGAAATGATATACTGATTTTTCTTCATTATTTTTAAATAATAACAATGGTTACTACATTGAGTATTTATACTTATTTTGTATTAAATATTACATGGGCATAATTTTATTCATTTCTTAAGATATCTTGATAAAGTATCATTGCCCCTATTTTATAAAAGGGGAATTGAGGATAAAAATAATGATAAAATATATCCATGTCTCATAGGGTATAAGCTGTAAGCATGTGAACTATACTGCCATACTTGAAAGTAACAATTCTAAGCCATGTGGTTACATGGGGCTAAACATCAAGTATTGTGTATATATATATATATATATATATTTTTTTTTTTACAGAACCATAGTGATGATTCTCTATTCAAAATAATTGATGTACAGAAAGACATAGATCCATCCCACAATACTCACATAATTTTATCCCACTTTCCTTTATGGCTCTTTTCCACATGTGAAAATCTCAGAGAGCAGCCACTGGTGGCCTCTTATGTAAACTAGCAGCCCCAGCTCTTGCTATGCCATTTATACCCACACATGAATGATTGTTAAATTATTGAAGAGCTCATCACCATATCATATGTCAATAGCAATAAGAAAAAAAAAAAAACAAGTCTATTACTCATTTTTTTTAAATGTATGTATTTCCAAGTTTAGGCTATTTAGAGAGTAAGGTGTTCAAGGCACTCTATTTGGAAATAATTACTGATTCTCAGAAATATCAAAACCCCGCAGTGCACATAGAGGTCATGTTCATCGTTGAACAGAGTAAATTCTTACTTTCTGAAGGGACTTAAAATATGTTTCCTTACATCTGAAGATGCTCTAAAGCACCTATAATTTCATCTATATGTATCTTTTCAGGAAAATGTGAGCACAGAACGCCATTAGCGGCTGCACCGTATGCAGCCCCCGCACAGCCCAGTAAATGTGCCAGTTGAATGGGCTCTCCTTAGTATGCACTGGAACTGTTATAAAATTGCCAGTGTCTTTGCAAAAATAAATTTCACACTCATTGTATTTGCAGCTGGCGGTTGGCAGCATTCATGTTTTCTCTAATGATTGAGACGAAATCACTTGGGGAGACTTGCACCCTGCACCTCCACCTTGCCCATCGCAAGCAGTGTCCTCTGCAGGGTCTGGCAGGAATCTGTGCAGAGTCAGAGATGCTGTGTGTGGGGGGGGGGTCTCCTTGGCTCCATAATCTACAACATGATTCCTAATGTTTTGAAACTAGCAACGTGCACTCGTTTTCTATTTAATAATTTATAGATGTCTTCTGTATTTTCTACCTGTTGTTCTGGTAATATTTGAGAAAATGCAAGTCCCTTGTGGGGATGATGCACTGTTCTCAATTACAGGAAACCAGCCTGTTCCTTGGACATTGTCAAGTTGATGGGAAATATGGCCTAAGCCTCCCTTTGTCCTTTTAATGTCAATTGTTGAGAAAAAATTTTTTCACAATTCATAATGCAGTTTTGTTTTATTTTCATTTTAAAGAGCATAAAATAATAAAAACCATTAGAAGCAATACAGAATTTCAGAAAACAAGATGACAGGAGTTTCTTATACTGCACATTGTTGCCTTCAAAGTAGTTCTTCAGAATACTGGATATAAGCATGAAAAATTGGCCAAAATATTAACTGTTCCTTTCAATAAACTTATAGAAATTAGCACTATACCTATCTGTGCTATCTTGTGTGTATATAGATATTTTTTCTTCTTTCTTTTCTCCTTTCCCTTCTTCCTGTTGTTCTTTGCTATAGAGCAGTCTCTTTCCCTTTTAAAATATCTATTTGGGGCCCGGCAGGATGGCTCAGTGGTCTAAAGCACCTGCTTAGGAAAGCTTAGGCACAGGGACCACGGTTCAATCCCTGGCACTACATGCTATGCCAGCCCTGCCCTCAGGGCAGGCTGAGCCAGCAATAAAAAATAAACAAACAAGCAAAAGTTCTGAAACAAGAAAAATAAAATAAAATAAAATAAAAAATAAAAATTATTAAAAATTATTTTAAAAAATCTATTTGCTTTACATTGTAAGTATGCATTTTAAGATTAAATGTAACACATTTAAATGTATTTTACAGTACATATATGTTAATTTTTTCTACTCTTTTTGTCTCTAACAATGTATTTCTGCATGTGTGAAGAGATCCTATGATTGGGAAATGCTGTAAAGAATCTACAATCTGGTACTTGTAAAAAAGCTTTTGTATAACTAAAGAAATTACCAGTAGAGTGAAAAGACAAACCATAGTGTGAGAAAACATTTTAGTCAGTTATACCTCAAGCAAATGGTTAATCTGGAACATAAAGAATTGAAAGAAGAAAAACAAAAAACAGAAACCCCGATTCAAAGACTCAGTGTAAAAATGTGTGTTCATCAGAGATGAACACACATTTCTTACAAGAAAAAATGCAAATGGCAAATAATGTATGAGAAGATGTACAACATCA
The DNA here is from genome assembly GCA_004027025.1 of Myocastor coypus. Lineage (NCBI taxonomy): Eukaryota > Metazoa > Chordata > Mammalia > Rodentia > Myocastoridae > Myocastor > Myocastor coypus. The sequence goes on along the minus strand of PVJA010036070.1, from coordinate 18,351 downwards.
GCGATCATTTGAGAAATGCAGTTAACACAATGCTGAAATTCCATTTCTCCCCAGAAAGGAGGGCTACTGTCAAGAAATCAACCAGCAGCAAATGCTAAAGGAGCTCTGGGGAGAAAGGAATCTTCCACCACCACTGGTGGGAGTGTAGACTGGTGCAACTGCTGTGGAAATCTGTGTGGAGATTCCGCAAAAAACTAGGATTAGAGGTCCCATTTAAACTAGCTATTTCTCTCTTAGGTATCTTCCTAGAAAAAAAATTAAAAGATTATACCACAGTGATATATGCACACCCATGTTTATAACAGTACAATTTATAACAGCTAATATTTTATCTTATAAACCAATCATTTATTTGAAAGAGAGGATAGCAGTAACTGAACTTACATTAGAAGTAGCAAAAATCCAAAAGACAAGAACGACAGGTATTCCAAGCATAACTTTACTGTTACCCATTGCTGTCCTCAGTGTGAAAAATATTTTGGCGGTTCTTAGGCATCCTGTGCATGTAAGTGCATGGTTTTGCTCCTGCCATGTTTCCTATCTTTTCTGTTTGCCGTCACTTCATTGTATAACGCTTAAGTCTTTAGTTACCACTCAGCTGTGTTAAGTCTTTCCATTTTTATTTCTTCTTTTGACTTCTTACACTAGGGAGACTATATGGCATTTCCATATATAGGTCTGATTTATTTCACTTAGGAGTATATGTTCAAGATACATTCACTTATATATCAAGTCTTCTAGTTTATCATTCTTCACAGCTGAGTAATATTCCACCATATGAAAATATCAAATCTTTTTCAACCATTCTTCAGATGATGAGCATTTTGGTTGTTTCCAAGATTTGGCTATCATAAATTGCGTATAACAGCTAAATCTTAAAACCAACTAAAGATCTCATTAACTAAGGAATGAATAAAAAAGATGTGGTCTTTTTTTGTACCACTGAGTACTTCAGTCATAAAGAAGAATAAACTTGAAACATTCTAGCCAAATGGATATAGTTTGAGGCCACACAGTTGAGTGAAATAGATCAAAGTCACATGTGTAAACGTCACATCGTTTCTCTGGTATGAGATATCTGAATGAGTAAATGAGGAGCAAAGTGTATAAATGTGTTGGGAAAGAAGAAGTTATTCAAAAAGAAGGGCAATGAGAGAGGGCTGAGAGGGGAAAGAGAGGAGGGGGCCCAGTTTATACTCTTAAATGAAGTAACTCAGACCGCATATTTTAATGCCACACTGTTTATCTAGTAAATAAGGAAACAGTAAATAAGGACCAAGCTATGTAACAGAGACTGGGAAGTAGGAAGGAAGTATCCAAATTGGGAAGGAAATGAAGGATGGTCAGGGGGAAGGAAGGGAGGCAAGGCAAACGAACAGAGTGAAGAAAACGGAAAGAAAGCTTTCCAAATAAGGAGGGGAAGAGGGGCTAAAGGAAGGAGAGGGGATCAGGAAAAATAGAATCAAGAGATATGTCCAGGTACAAACCTGCTGTAGGGAATGTGGTCATTATGTATATGTAAAATGTACCAACAAAATTCATTTTTTAAATAATACGGGGCTGGTGACAGAGCTCAAGGTTAGGGCACTTAGGGCCCTCAAGATAGTTCAGCGGACTAAAGGCCTGAGTAGGCAAGCACAAGGATAGAGGGTCACTCCCTGGGACCTTGTGCCATGCTGTCCCCACCCCACCCAGAGCACTCTGAGCTAGCTGGCCACTGAGTCCCAGTGTGGTGGCACACACCTGTAATCCCAGCACCGAGGAGGATGAAAACAGGAGGATCGCTACACCTCTGAGCTGCTAGTGAGATCCTGTACCAAATTCATTTAAAAAAAAAAAGAAGAAGAAGAAGGTTAGGGCAGTTTTTTGAAGGCTTAGATTCAACTCTCAGTCTAATTGGTTAGTTGATCAATCAGTAAATGAAACAAATCGTAAGTACAGGAAAAGTGTAGGAAAGAATTACATCAAGACGTTGATAGCGATTGTTACTAAAATGCAGAACTGTATAATTGATGTACTTACTTTAAAATGAACATGCAACAGTTTTATACTCTGAAAAAGTATCTCTGAATCAGTGGTGGCCCTGTAATGAAGGATAATATTTACTAAGGGAATTCATTTCCAATCCCTTCAGTTTCCAGGGTCGGTTTGATTCAGCCTGATTCTAATGTGAAATGCCAAACTATCTGCAGCTGCTCCAAGGCGTCAAAGACAGACCAAATGAGGTCACAGAACCATACTCGAGTTCAATAAGTGTGTGGTTGATACAGAAAAGTAGTTCTTCACTGGCTGAGAAGTTGAGCTATTCACAATAGGAGTGAACGGCATTCTTCAGTATTACGTCCCTGGTTTATCTCTGTGTTATAGTTGAATACCTGGAAATGCACACAGAAGAGTCATTTTGATTTTATTTATTTATTTATTTATTTATGAAACCAAGGATTGAACTCAAGCCCTTGCACTTGCCAGGCAAACACTTATTCTCCTGAGCTATCTCCTCAGGCACCCCTTTTTAAAACTAACTATTTATTTATGTTATGGCCATCCCAGCCTGCCCTTGTGGTGGGGTTGGCACAGCATGTGGTGCCAGGGGTCAAGCCCTGGTCCCTGCAGTTGCTTAAGCTTTGCTAAGCAGACACCTTGGGCCACTGAACCATCTTGCCACCCCCCAGTATTCACAGTGTCACTGGCTGATGTTTGGATGTCAACTGTCCCAAAGCCCCAAATGCCTCCCTAAGGGGGAAAAGTTTATCGGAGTGTACTAGTAAGCCATGGTGGAAACCTTAAGAAGTAGGAAGTCTTATGTCACTGTAGTCATTGGAGGAGAGAATGGGGTACCCCTCTTCTGTTTTTTTTTTTTTTTTTTAAGTATGAGGAAAGGATGTGAACAGCCACCTCCACTCCTCTTCCAGGAGGAACTGTGCTGCCCCAGGCCACATCTTGTGGGCCAGTTAGTATGCACTGGCCCCTCCAAAACCGTGAGCCAGAGCAAGCCTTCCCTCTTCTTAAGTGTGTTACCAGGAACATTGATGCACAATCCAGAGCTGACTGACATTCATTCCTATATTAACAAGTATTTATTTAATCCTTATCAAAACACTCTCTTTTTATGTTAAGAAAATGTATTACAATAAAATATACATTGCCACGAAACCCACTCAAAATCCCCTCCCTTGCTTCAAGGGGTAGACCACGCTCTCTCCCATCATGCGTGGTCCTTTCTGAGCACTTCTGGAAGTCCTCTCTCATGAAGTATGGAGGTTAGTGTCATCCAACGAAGAGTAAGGCTCAGAAAAAAAAAAAAAAGAAAAAAACAGTACTGTGTCCTCACCCACCTTTTTCCCCAGATTTGGTACCATGGCACTTGTGACCCTTCCCCAACATCAATGCAACCATGTAAGGGAAAAGTTTTGAATTATTTCAGAGCACTAGGACAGCAGTGCAACTGATGACATTCAGGAAAGAGGGCAGCAGAACTTCTTCAGAAAGTCCAAGAATAGGATATTGCAGGTAGAAGCATCACTAAAATCCCTACTCTAAAGGCTCGCATGCTGAGCACTATGAAATCTAACAAGGCAACCCCACTGAGGCTGGACATCAACATGGAAAGAACAACTGGAGGCTTTAGACAAAGTACAGGGTAAAGAACTGATGTAGAAGTGACTTTCCACGGCCTTCTAGCTCCTGGTTAGTGCACCTTGCCTCAGTCACATTGGTTTGCATGACAGTTCACTCTGGAGTGCTGTGTCCCAGTCATCTTGGAATGTCATTTCATGCCTCTGTGATGTGAAGCAGGGTGCTCCTTATGCTTCAAACGCTCTCTCTTGATTTGTCTGGAAAATGTGATACCTCTCCTCTTAGAAATCCAGTTTAAACCACTTTTCTCCTTGGCATTTTAGCTAGACCCCTGCCATCCCCAGCCAAATTTGTTGCCTCCTCTTTGGGGTTACGCTGTACCTTAAACACACACATTCTGCATTTTCACAGGTGTCTGGTTTGTGCCTGCGCTAAGCAATTCCCTCTGTTTAACGTATAGGAGAATGTGAAGAACCACGAAACCTGCAGGTTAAGAATGTCATTGGGAATTTTTTTTAAAAAATGTGTTTAGTACAGGGTCAACAGGGTCTCAGTACACAGCTCAGACTCGTAGTGATCCTCCTGGTTACAGCCTCCCAAGAGCTGGGGTACAGGCATGGGTCACCGTACGCACTCTCAATCACCCTGTCAGTGTGCCCCAGGGCAAGGGTGGATGCAGCAGGCGGGGAGTTGAACCTCAGCCCCTGCGCTCTGCCTGAGTAGGTGCTTCAGTCTGCTGAGCTATCTGGCCAGCCCATCTTTGGGAATTTTTAAGAAAAAAATATAACTTACTATAGAAAACACTCCTTAGACTTATCTTCTGGAGAAAAAAAAAAAACTATTTTTTTTTTTTTTTTTTTTTTTTACCATTTAGAATGTAGATCACATCTTAAGTCATTGTGGCTACTGCAATGAAATACCGAAGAACAGGAGCTGATGAGCACAGAAATGTAGTTAGCGCAATTCTGGAGGCCATGGAACCCAAGACGAAGGTGCTGGCTAAGTCACGGTCTTGGGAGGACGCATGTCGTGATGCACTGTGGCATGTTCTCACCGGGGTTACGTGCTTAAATGGCCAACCAAGCTCCCTACCACCTCTTTATTTGGAGCCTAATCGTGTTCCTAGGGGGTGTCTCTTTTCCCTGTTCACCTCCCAAAGGCCTTCTCTGTTAATACCATCATTGTGGGCAGAAGGATTTCGGCATATGAATTGGAGAAGGTGGAACAAATACTCAGACTGCAGCAAAGATATGGTTGGCTATTCACTCAATCTGTGCCTTATTAACTTTCCCTACCCACTAACTCTCGTTCTGTGGCTAAAAACACATGCGCAATGACAGATAATCTCTAGCAGTGGTGCACATTCCACTCTGTGCCTCTACTGGAAGTATGTTGAGTCTGCAGTGGCCATGGTAGGTAGTTTAACAGCTTTGAAAATAAATGAAGACTGATAAGGAAAGCAAAAGTAGAGAAAAGTCAGAGACTACAGTCTTGGGAGCAAGATGCTTTTGAAACTGGCTTCACAAGGGAAATTAATAAAACATAGACAGTCAAAATTTTCAGTTGTATGAGACTATTGGCCAAGTGCACAACTATCTGTACATAACAAAGGAAATGAACCCAGAACAGATTTTGGGATGTTGAAAATACATCATTGAAAGATTCTTTCTTTCTTTCTTTCTTTCTTTCTTTCTATCTCTCTTTCTTTTTCTTTTTCTTTTTTTGAGTTCAGATACAAGGAAACTTACTGTCCTTTATTTGAAATAAATGTACATAATATCTTCCATGAACCATAATTTATAAAGTGGTTTAAAACATAACAAGAAAAAGCTTGCACCTAGAAACTTACAGCCCATGCATATCTGTTTCTTGGTTAAAAAGAAAAATCTTTCCATGTTGCTTTTTTTTTTTTTTTTTTTTTTTTGTATTTTAGGGAAGGGTCTACAGGGTGTTTCACCACTGGATCAGACTCATAGTAGCCTGTTTACAGCCTCCCGAGAGCTGGGATTACAGGCACACGCGCCAGCATGCCCTGTTTCAATGGCTGTCTCAGTGCGCCCTGGGGGTGGGGCTGGCATGGCAGTCCCGGGGATTTAATCCTCCGTCCCTGCACCTGTTTGCAGGCACCTTAATATGCTGAACTGTTTGGCTGGTCCTAGATTTCTTTTCTTAATAAGATATCTAAGTCAAGTTTTCACTTTGTTTCTGTGGAAATAGATACATTTTATCAAGTTACATTTAGTGTTTCTAAGAATGTTTTAAATCATGATATAAATGTAGATATAGGTATTAAACATTTACTCAAATAATTGGTATTATTTTCCAAGGTTAGATGGTTATAATATTACAGCTAATTTGGGCAAAAGACAAATACACAAATTTTACTGGCTTGAAATGTGTTCCTTTTGAAATTAAAAAAAAAAAAAGTTTTATTTGTGGCTATGGAAAAGATTTGAAATATGTGTGGTATTTCATAAAATGAAATTATGTACAAATTATACTCATTTGCTATAATCAAATGGTAGCTATTGCCTTCCTGCTGTTACTCAGAGCATTTTACCACTATACTAATACCAGATTTTCTGATGGCACCAAGTGAAGAACTAGAGGAACTTTTCCTTTTGATTGGTTCTAAATTTCGCTTGGTTACCATTCATGTCTATATTAAAATGTACTGTAAAGTCGCACGCATTTCTCGGTGTTAGTGCGTGTGAGTGAAGGTGCATCTATTGACGGCAGTGCATCGTGTTTGAAAGGTTTTTCGAAGGGAATCTAAAGGCTGTGTGAGCTGGCATGACAATCTTCGTTTCTCTTTAAGGGCTTTGTGATTAGCTCATCAGCCTTTGTAAGGCTCACGACTTCAACTGATACCAGGAATTGCACCTTTGATGAAAGCTTGGACACTTTCATATTCTGTAGATTTAATGACTTACAAAGGAAGTTAACAAGAAGATAATATCTCTCAGTAGAAAAAAAAATTCTGAAGCAAAACAAATACCCTGAGAGATTTGCTAAGATAGTAATCCTAGTCAAGGCCCACGTTTATATTCATAGTCCTTTTCCTTTTCACAGGCTCCTTTGGGCCGTTTCCGATTCAGCTATTTCTTTTATTCACTCACCAATTTGGACCCCACCAGTGCACAGCAGGTTGAACCTTTTGATGGAGTGAACTCACACTCGGCACCCTCTTTGCTACAGATAGATTCCCGATCTTATCTAGGACTGCAGAGAAGGCGCAGCTCTGAGAACGCTGGTTTATACACATTATTAGATGAGCACTTTTGGTAAGAGAGTGGTGGGATAGATTTAGTCTGCTAAAAATAACCCCTGCATATCACTGAGGCCCTCAACTCCAAATGTATGGTCAGACATAGATTATTTTTCTGAGTCCAGGGGAAAATTGCTCTTTCTCTTTCTGTCCGCATAACATTCATAGAACTAATCTCCATATATAGTCTAGCAGAATATTTGGTATGTAATGTTTTAGGGGGTGTTTTCGCATTAATTAGTTCCAGAAATACTTGGCTAATTGCCAGAGTTCACATGCCATTAAGTGATGAAACCTGATTAAGTGCTCGGAACCTGATGATTGCCCTTGGACTCTCAGCATTGCCTTATTTTTGTTTCCATTCATTTGGTTTCAAAACACTACAGTTCATTGCCTTAAATGCATGATGTTATCCCCTCTCTCTGAGCAGTGTTGGTAATTAATATTTCACCATATGCCCCTTCTTCTTATCTACAGATGCCATTTTATGGCAAAACCTAGAACACTGTATACTGACTTGATTTAATTGAAATTAAATCAAGAAGGCCCTTGGCATTGACCACCCCCTTGTGTGCAAGGTCACCATCAGTCGGGCCCACATCGGAGATCATTCTGTGAACTGCTAGGATGTAAGCACACAGACATCCTAGAGACTGTAATATTGTCATGACAACCCTGAAGATGTCCTCTCCCCAGTATTCCCCACCCAACCCATCCATTCCTGGTAATTCTGGTCTCCACGGTGTGGCCCGTGAGACACTGTGGCATTTGGCCCTAGCATCCTTTTCTGCCTCACCGCCATATACAGGATATCCAACCCATGACGGCTACATTTGTCCTGACTCTGTCTTTGCAAATTCTATTACTTTTACCTAGAATTCCTTCCCTTCTCCTGTTTTCTTTTGTTTCATTTTTTATGTATTTAGTACAAGGTCTACAGGGTCTCACTACACAGATTGGACTTGTATTGCTCCTCCTGCTTCCAGCCTCCCAAGCACTGAGATTACAGGCAGATACCACCAAGTGCACTCTCAGTCACCCTCTCAGCAAGGCCTGGGGATGGGGCCGGCATGGACAGAAAGGATCAAACCCTGCTCCCTGTGCCTGCCTAAGCAGGAGCTTTAGTCCCCTGAGCTATCTGACTAGCCCTTCTCTTTTCTTTTCCTATCCAGCTCAAATAGTCTTTTCTCTACAAATTTTCCTTGCCACTGTCAAAAAAGATTGCTTTATTTCTCCTCTCCTTAGTTTGCATCATGAATTTATTCAGTGTTTTAGAAGGTTAAATATATCTTGGCTTAGTGGGTATTTGTGTAAATCTTGCTTTCCTTTAAAGTTTTGAAAGACCCTTTCTCTTGCTCCTAAAACATTTTGACTTATCAGACATTGTTCATCTCTCTGCTTACAAGGTGTATTTGAGAAGCCTACTGGGAAAGCTGGATATAATTGTTAATAGAAACAGATTATTCTGAGTCGTGTAAAAATAAACTCACATAGAAGGACATACTGAGATTCTCTGAGCTTTCAGGGAACCAAAGGGAAAAATAATTCCTCCAGTTACTTTGTTGTTGCTCAGATGAATACCCAACACCCAAAGTTAAAAGAAGAAAGGTTTACTTTGGCTCACAGGATGTAGAGATTTTAGTCAGTAATCGGCCAGCTCTAAGGCCAGGTGGCTCAGCAGACACACATCATCATGGAGAAATACCTCATGGTGGCCAGAAAGGAGCCAAGCAAGCAGGCAAGGGTCCTTCATAGACTTTTTCTTTTCTTCCCCCCCCCTTCTGTCCCCTTTTATCTAAGCTATCAAGATTAGGGCAGCGCCAAGGCAATCAGTGGACTGATTTAATATTCACCCCCCACCCCCAATCCTCACACCCTTAACCCTGGCATTGCACCATGAATCAGTCATTCATACACTCTGGATTCAGCCAAAAGCCCCACTGTGTGCTTGAGGGTGCATCTAGACACGACCATAACAGATTTTGATTTAATAGCAGAATTAACTATTATTTACTTCATTACAAAATCCTAATCTTGCATTCAGTATTTAACAGTCAAATATCTGACTAGAGATCTGAAGATAAATTTTTAACAACTGTATTACCCTGTAATTACTGAGTTAGTCATTACAACATACACAAACCTATCCAGATTTTAGTCTAAGCTAAGAGAAGAGATGGCAGTTAACAATATGCTATATGGAGAAACTAAATGCTCACCCCAAAGTAAGAATTGTTACAAGGCTTTGAGGAAATATAGCATTCTGTGTTAAGCTATTATTTTCTTCCTACCCTGGATCTGGCTGCAGGAAGATTTAGCATCCTGTGCAAAAGAACTAGAACAGGGATAACAAAGGAGCTATCTGAGATCATTCTGTATTGCTATAAACAACACCACAGGCTGGGCAGTTAATAAAGGAAACGTATTTATTTCTTACAGGGTCAAGCAGAGACATCTTATGACAGCTATTGTTGTGCTTCCTAGCATGGCGAAAGGCATAACCTAATGAGAGTAGAGCCAGAAACCCATCTTGCTCTTCCTCTGGTTATAAAACTGCTAATCCCAGCCTGGGGGCCCCAGCCTCATGACCTCATCTGAGCCTTGTGACCTCCCAAATATCATACTTACTCAACCTCGGAATATCATTACCCTCTCTCTTCTTCTCATCTACCTCCATAAAAAATGATGGTTTCTTGAATACAGCTGTCCATTGTCTCAAATACTACTGTGATCAACTCTTCGCTGGGCCCTCCCTGTGGTAATAATGCTCCACCCTGATTAAGCTGAAGGAGAGGCCCACAGCACTGCAGTTCTGCTGGTGTTTTTAGGTTACATATTCATGTGCATGTACATATGTGCGATTAGCTTGCACCTGAAGCTTTCAATTGCAAATGGACCTGAAAGATCTCTATGCAATCTGTAACCTTCAGTACACCTTTGATCAAAATTTACCTTTGATCAAAAATATCACTTCCAGCTTGGCCATGGCTTCCCCAGCTCTATAATTATGGAAATGCAGGATGAAATTTGGACAATGCATAAAAAGCATGTTAGCCTCACTAGAAACATCAAAAGAAAGAGAGAGTGAAGTCAGCGTATTACAAAGCTAGCGAAAATAGTGTAAATCATGATATAAGTTGATTCATGTCCACCCTTAGTGGTAGAAAGTGCTCAAGTACTGATGTTATGTGAAACTACCCTCAGGAGTAAAAAAGGGGTCAGTATCAGTACCCGATTTGTTAAGGATGATGATGATGATAGAAAATGAGGCCAAGTACCTGTTCCCTATCACCATTACCTTGAAAAGAATACTGGAAAGGCAACAAAACCGGAGAAAATACAGAAGTATCCGCCATCTTGGTTACTAGGTGTGTCGCAACTGGCTACCACTGCAGGTCCCATATCGAAGTGACCTGGTGGCACGCATTCCCAAAGTTACCTGGAGATACCTGTAAGTCAGCCCCACTACAGAAAGGCCCACTTTGCAGGTCCTACTGTGGACAGTCTCAAAATCAGAGCTTCGGTGATGTTCATAGACGTGGTGTCTTATTCACCTGGAACCAGAATTGCTGCCATATTTGTTGAAACTACTCACATTTAAAAAATAAATTGTAATCAAACTCAGGACCTGGAGCTTGCCAGGCAGGTGCTTGCACTGCAGAGTGGTGTCCCTGGCCTGAGCTCTCTCCGCTATTTTCTTCCAGATATTTTATAATTGATTTTCCTAATATTTTCTGTGTATTCAGTCTCATTGGTCTGCATTTCCTTCCATTTGGAAAGCAGTAAGTGCTTAGAAAAAAATATAATCTTGAATTATTCATCACTATTTTTATTTTTCCTATTACTTTAAAAATTATATTTATAGATCCAAACCTCTATCCTTCTAAAATCTTGCTTATATATTTGAAATATCCCCATTGACATTTCCAAGTTGTAATGGCTGTCTATGAAAATAGGTATTTTCTTATTTCTTCATATTTCCTGTTTCTAAAATTTGTGAAAGTACAGTCAACTTTTCCACACTTCTACTGGGCAGCCTTTTTGCAACCTCCTCTGTGGCTAAATTAGATCAGAACAACTTCCTGTGTCCATGCACGTCTTTCTATGGGTCTTTTTGCTAATCTTTCCAACTTCCTTCTCCTGCCTTTATTTCCTTCCTTCTTCTTTTGCCTCAGTAAAAATTGAATATTTTCGGGCCGGTCAAATAGTTCCATGGATGAAAGCATCTACAAGGGGGTGCATGGGATGAGGGTCAAGTCTCTGGGCTTACTGTGCTGGCCCCACCCCGGGGGGCAGGTTGAGCAATTGAGACTGGGTGTGGTGGTGGGTGTACCTGTAATCCCAGCTCTTGGGAGGTGTAAACCGGTGGATCACTATTAGTCTGATCTAGTCGTGAGTCCCTGAACATCCTGTAGAGCCTTCCCTAAAATACAAAAAAAAAAAAAAAAGAGTATTTGCCAGTACTGAACCGGTGAAACGGGAGCTCTCTTAGCTGTTGATAAAAGAATTCTAGAGTTCTAGTTAGACACCTATCGCCCCATTAGAGAATTTGCATAAGGAGAGCTCACCAATTATGCCAGGTCTTGGAAATCACTAAGGCCCATCACCTCCATGCCAGGCTAAGTGCATTCACTTTCAGCTCCCTGATTTAACAAAAGTCAGAGTGACAGTCCAAGTCGCCTGTCCCTTAAATGAGAGATTGATTACTTATAATCCATAGGACACGTGTTAAAAGCAGAAGCCCATCTATCAGCAAAGACAGCATCCCAGATGCTTCTGCTCTAGGTGATCATCCTGCCATCCAAATGATAATAAAACCCTGGAAAGACCGTTTTAAGTAGAGCAAACAGCATGCATGAGGCATGGAGGTGAGCGACCATAAATCATTGAGCACTTACTAAGTGCCACAAAATGCTCTGAGCATAGGACGTATGTTACCCAGCTAATCACTTTCACCTTATAAGATAGAGGTACAGAGAGGCACAGTAGCTCAAGGTTCCTCAGCTAGTATGGTGAGGCCTTGAAACAGGCCCTTGTGTGCACACAAGGGCTGCCTTATATAGTTTCCGACCAAATATGAAGGTGAGAAGACTGAAACAGAGAACTACTGCCACTTCTCAGATTCTTTGGCTTCAGTGATGTGACCTTGTTAATGGAGACAGCAACAATAAAGGGATTTTTGGAGGAAGAATAAACGCGATGATAGAAATGTGGACCATGCAGGCTCCCATGGCATTATAGCTGCAAGTGGCTAGGAAATGGAGAGAAATCAAGGCTTGAAACGAGGACAGTAAGTTCTGAGTAAGCTTGTGGGAACCAGCATTAGCATAAACATCAAATGATGGTGAGAAAGGGGGAGCTTATAACAAAGTCTACAGAAAAGGAGGTCAACACCTACCGCCAGGGGCCAGGGCTTGCAGAACAATGCTACCTAGCAGGCCAAGGGAGAAAATCACAGAAGGAAATGAACACCTCAAAAGTAGGAGGAGAGGAGGAGAACTTTGGGCCATAGCCCTGAAGACCTCATTGCCTTGGGATCCCGTCTTTCTCCGGAAACTTTGATGAGCAGTGAACATTAAGAGTTGGTGTGACTCTGTGTTTGTGTGCACTTGTGTGTGTCTGTGTACTATGCATGCACTGTTAATGGCAAGATACAAAAAACATGTTTTGAGTGTATCTTCTTGTAACCTGTATTGGGTTCAGTCCTGCACTACGCAGAGCAGGAGTGTGAGCTCCCACTTCTTTATACCCTTACCCCCACCCCAGGTGTTGCTGATTTTTTCCCATGGATTCTTTTCAAATCTTAGGCTAATTATCTGAAATTTCTTTCCATCATCTTCCTTCTTTGCCTTTGCCTCCTGAGTTCATCCAGAGCTTCTGGAAGATTTTGCTCCTCGAGCAAAATTGTATTTCTTCATGCATAAACTTCATCTTTCTCCTCCAGTTAGAATCACGATGCTTGCCTCGCCGGCTGAGGACGCAGAGCGATGTCTGGGGCTCCTCTCTGAGTCCCGAGGTGCTTGTCCGCATCAGCTGCGAACTCAGAAAGCCCCGGATGGAGTTCTAGGGACGCAGGGCACAGCAAGGCAAAGCAAAATTCATGGAGGAGCCGGGCGTGGTGGCTCACGCCTGTAATCCCAGCACTTGGGAGGCTGAGGCAGGAGGATCGTTGTGAGTTCGAGACCAGCCTGGGCTACAAAAGTGAGCTCAAAGCCAGCCTGAGCTGCACAGTGAGACCCTGTCTCAAAAAGACAAAAAAAAAAAAAATTCATGGAGGAAGAGACGACGCTAGTGTGCAGCCCTCAGTGTTTCAATTTGTTAAAAATTGTAGGCAGCGAATTCATGCTTTGAACATATTTGAAACCTAGGAATTTATCCCTGTGAACTCAGCTACGATTTTATACTCAGATGACCTCCTCTCCAAGTCAGTGTCTATGCCAAATGCCTTGTAGTATGAGGAGTATGCATAGCTGATAGATAGAAATCACTACACAGCACGGTACAGGAAAGGAAAATAAATGCAAGAAGTATACATCTTTGAATATTTGATGATTTCTCTTAAATGTCTCAAGGTTGTCTCAAGGTACTCGAGTAATTTTATGATTTTGAGCTAATGATTGAATTATAGCCTATGTGCGCATGTGCATACACACACACTTGTGCATTTAGTGGTAGTATTCAGAGGTGAACAATAATTATTTGTGTCAAAATGTCTGTGGGGGAAATTTTAAAGATGTACGAATAAGATAAAGCACAGAAGCTAAGGTCTGGTTCTTCTTTTCTCATTCGGTTGTTTGTGTGATTAGAGAGATCCCAACTTTCATGGGCGGTGAAAATTAGATCCCACAAAGGTGTTCCTTCCTACGTTTTTGTACAGTTCAGAGAAGACCTATCACCGTCTTTCCCCTCTCTCTCACTGCCCTCCAGCCGGCTCTCTCTACAGCCCTTAGCTGTCCCCCATTTCTACTCCAGGCACTCAGCTTTTCATAGATTCTAGGATTTGCTTTTGTTAGTTGCCTAGGAGAACAAGCCACAGGGGTCCAATTGAGATATCGTCTCTGTGTCATTAATATATTCCTTAATTACAGGATGTATCTCTTCCAGGAAAAGGAAAGCCTGCCTGTTTCATGCAGGCAGCCCACCACAGAGTGATCTTGAGTTTCTCTGTGTGCACTGCCAGAGAATCCTTGTGCTGGCCCTGGCCTCCAGGGCCGTGAGTGCCCAAGCACAGAGCAGTTGTGCCCATGTGATTGGCCGCCGTTGTTTGCAGTTGTCCAAGATGTGACACTCAGGGTGTGATCCAGGGTGAGTTAAGTATCTAATGGGAATCAATTGCTCCCAGTGTTGCTCTAATATGCTGGTAATAACATACTTTTAATCAGCACCCTGGTTTGGTTTGAAAGCAAATAATTTTATCATAAAATATTTATGTCTTAAGATCTGATAGAGTGCTAGAGATGAGGCTAGGCCTGTAGTGGATTTGAAAAGGCTCGCTGACCATCTGGCAGTCTTGAAGTATTCACGTTGTCCTTTGAGTGATGGGGTGATTAGGCTGCGCCTTCCCAACTCCCAGTAGAATTTATTCAGAGAGTAGAAAGCTCTAGGAAAGCTGAACATCACTTTGGACCAAGTTGTACCTCTTTTTGCAGTCATATTTAGGAGGAAATGAGAAGTTAGAGAATAATACAAATCACAACCACAGAGTTGTCTGAAAGGAAAGAAAGGTAAATATTATTTCAATAGTTCACATGATTTCACCTGGTTTTTACCATGGCTATAAAATTTCCAAATCACATACGTATATGTGTGGTAAATTTGGTTAGGTTTTTTCATTAAATTTTAGTTTTCTTTATTGCTGGGATATAAAAGAAATTGTTCCATTGGATCAGCTTTATTTCTATCTGTTCCTTATGCACTGAGAAAATAGAAAACCAACAAAACATAAAAGAGGAATACATATCCTCGGACAGTGACACATTTTCTGTCAAAGGACTGCCTATTTCCTGAAAGAGTAAAGTTTGAATAAATGTCAGAAGCATACTTTTTCCTTAAAACACTTTTTGTTTGATAACAACTGATCACTTCATTTTCTATAGTGTGCCTAATCACCCTCTTACTTCAACCAAAGCAGATGTCCTTTGCGTCTGGCTGTGTCTCCTGACACCTGCAAAGAGGCTGAATCTGCACAAAGATTTTAACCATCTCTGACATCGTGGGCACCAAAATATCCCAAGTGCTTGAATGACTATTTCTAATTATTCATTTAGACACTTCTCAAAAGACATATTACCTTAATTATTAATTTATAATATTGAATAATAAAAATAGTAATAATAATTCACATCTATTTTTGTATGTCTCATCAGAAACTAGTAGTATTGGAGAAAAAATATTGTTTTATTTTCTGTACATCCTATTAAATGCTGGTGTTTATTACATTGAATATATTGAACACTTTGTAATGTTATTTGATTCACAAACTATAAGCTTATTAAGAAGAAAATTATGTCATTAGAGCCAATGGTATGTCACCATCAATTTCTAAAAATCACATACAGTGTTGTATAAGATCTAGGCTGGCATTTTCCTTTAAATCCCTAACTAAGCAGAATTAAAATTGATTTTTACTCCTGCCTCTTGGGCTTATCTGTATTAAAAGGCAGAGCCGGGTGTGGTGGTGCACACCTGTAATCCCAGCACTCGGGAGGCTGAGGCAGGAGTATTGGTGCGAGTTCGAGACCAGCGTGGCCTACAAAAGTGAGCTCAGGACCAGCCTCAACTGCATAGCGAGACCCTGTCTCAAAAAAAAGACAAAAAAATAAAAAATAAAATAAAAAATAAAAGGCAGAGTCCTTCAGAACTCATGGAAATACAAATAATAGACTAGAGCTTCAGGTATGTTCCCAGTCATCAGCTAAAATTTAGCTGATCTGTACACATTCCTGCCCGAGACAGATGCCAGACTTAGCAAGATGGCTGCTTAGCTTTAGGTTTACCACCTGTTGGGAAGCTAATTGGTCTGGCTAGTTTTAATCAATGAACCAAAAGATTTCTAGAATTTTTCTGGAACTCTGAGTGTTCCAAGTCATTCTATCTGGCTGCATATTTACATATCTAGGTAAGGAGTAATTACTGAGTTCCCATTCTATTCTTATCACTTAAATGCTGGCATACAAAGACACGTGAAAGAAAGCCCAGCTGCTCATCTAGTTTAAGTTCCAGGGGAAAACATGAAATATGGAATAAATGCATGATATATTGAAGGCATTAAGGGTTATAAAACAAGATAAAACAGGACATGTGGATGGAGAGCAACAGGGGTTGGTGGAGCAAACTCTATGCTAGTGTGGTCAGGAATGTCTCTGAGAAGGAGACTGTGACCCACTAACAGATGGAGGGACAGAAAGCCACTCCTTTTGGGATATAAGAATGTTCTATTTAGAACACAGAAAACATGTCATAGAACATAAATAAACTTTGCTTGGTGTGTTCAAGGAATACCAAAAGGGTCAGAGCAGCTGGAGTGAAATGAGGGATGAGAAGAAACCTGAGATGAAATCAAGAGGAAGCCAGGAACTAGATCCAAAGAGTCCTGAGAGGGAAGGACATTGAGGCTGTCTCTAAGCATCGCAGGAAGCCATCAAAGGAAGGCTTTCAGCCGATGAATCGGGTGTGCTGGGTGCTTTTCAGAGTCTTGACAGATAGAAAAGTCTGGATTGAACGTGGACCATGGTAGTGGTAGGAAAGCCTTCCATGGTCTGTTTGGTCACAGCTGTGGTCCCAAATTATGTGGTGGCAGCAAAACTTGGTGCACATAATGACGAAGGAGTTCTCACAATGAGCTGTAACTAAATTGTGCACAGCAAGTCACACAGGAGCAATCTAACTTGGTTTACGTAAGCAAAGGGCAAATTTTGGTCTCTCGTGATTGAGGAAATGGATCTCAGAATCCACATAATTTCAAGATGACTTCTCTAGCACAATAACATTATCAGTGGCTTTCTCCTCGTTGAGAGGGTAAATGAGTACAACAAAGAAGGTCTGACTTCGGGACACATTTAGCAAAGCAAACGAACGATTTGATGAACACACTCTCTCCTGTAAGTCAACATTGTTGCCCATCCATATTGCTTATACTGCCTTACAGTGGCTGGGGTTGATCACCCATGTGCTGTACCAGCCCAGCCCCTGGGGTGCACTGAGATGGCAACTGAGACTGGGCATGGTGGTGCTCGCCTGTAATCCCAGCCTTTGGGAAACTCTAAACAGGTGGATCACTACGAGTCTAATCTACATAGTGAGACCCTGTAGACCCTGTACCAAATAAATTTAAAAATAATAATAATAATAGGAATTCAACAATGGTTACTGTATTATAGGACGTTATCTTCAAATTATTTGTATGGGTTACCAGATATAAACATGCAAGATTGGTTGAAAGAAAAACACAAACAGAAGAATGACAAGAAATTAAAAAGAAAACATAAGAATAAAAAGGAAAAAAAAAGAAGCATTAAGGACTCCTTTAAATAGACCAGCAGAAATGAACAGTACAATTATCCAAACTATTCTGTGTGTATCTCTAAGTATATCTTTTTCTTCTGTCCTTTTCCTCATCCCAGTTTTTCCTTCCCATTGAGCAAATTCTGTCACTTTCACCTTTCTAGTTAGAAAATTAGTACCTTTCTACTTTTTTTTTTACTCTTTCAGGTTCTCACACCAGTGACATAGTATGATGTTTGCATGTGTGATTTATTTCACTAACCAATATAGTCTCTAGTTGCAGCCAGTTATCTACAAAAGCCTTACATTTACCTTTTTTAAAGCTAAATAATGTTCTTTTTTTTTTTTTTTTTTTTTCAAAGGTTAGACATTTTACGTGTTTATTTGGGATTTTGTACAGGACGCCAGAATTCCAGTTACTATTTTTCTCATCAAAATCATTGTTTCTACTTGTCTTCACATCTTAGAGATATGGATAAGGTACACTGTGGCTTCAAATCTATCACAGGCATGGATTTTACTCTACAATATTTTTTTCTTTTTTTAAAATTTTTTTATTGTTTAAATTTAACAATGGTTATATTACATATTTTCATCATCAGATCAGTTTACATTAATACATATAGGTATATAAGATTGATCAAACAATTAAACATTAACCTTTCTAAATCCACATTACTATTTTTTTCTTTTCTTTTCCCCCTTCTTTTCTTTGAAAGTTGACATATTGCATATTGTCCGCACAATCATTCTACAGAGTACAGTGTGTGGCATGACCCACCTCCCTATTGATGTTGCATAGAAAAAAGAAAGAAAGAAAAAAGGAAAGAATATACTTCTCTTTGGACTAAGAGGAAGCAGATACATACACAGTCAAAGGTTTTGCAATTGCAGTGTGCCACCAGTGAAGCTTGTGATGTTGGAGGCTATTGAATCTAAGCCTCCTAAAGCTCATCTCACCAATCTAGCTCTGCGTTCCATGCATTGTAATTAAGGATTTTTTT
>PVJA010036069.1:0-21376 GCA_004027025.1 Myocastor coypus | reverse complement strand
GTGCTGCAGTGAGTCCAAGCCTCGGGATTGAATCCTTCAGTCCGGAGTGTGCAGACGCCCTGTGCGCGCTTCCTCATCTGACTCTGTGGCTATTGTAAGCCAATCTTACAATTTCTTATAGATTGTATATTTGGTGTTAATATCCATTCCTTATATTATATCTATTCTGTTCCTCTAGTAAAACCCTGACCGATACAGGATATTTGACAAATGGAATGACAAGTGGAAAACACTCAGCTGCTCTTATCTAATTTCCTCTGTTGCACATTTTTGTTTTTTACAGCAAATGTACGTAGATATGTCCATGGCACAACTTAGTCAGGACATAACTAGCCACTGCCTTAGAATTCATGACTGCTTTCTTTCCATTATGAAGTTTGACTGTACCTGTGTATCAAATATCACAAAGAAACCTCCTCATTGTAAGAAAGATACTGTTCACCAGAGCACTTCAATATTGCTTGGTGTTGGTTGGTCTTTTGAGACGACTCACCCAACACTTACACAGACTTCTCTTTATATTAGATAAATACAATCAAACATGCCAGGTCATAGGAACTGACTGCTCTCAGCAACCATTCCTCACAGATGTGAGGATGATGGCTTTACCTCTGAAGTTAAGGTACTTTCTTGAAAATGTATCTCCATGAAAATATTTAACTCTTAGAATTACTTCAATCCTTATGTTCATTTTTAAATGAAGTATGAAAAAAATCACTTGAATTATCATATAATGATCTGGGCTTCTATGCTTTAATATTCAATGTTCTAAGGACCAAAGGCTCAAATAAGCAGTTTAACAAAGAGTGAATTTATCAATTTCAACATTATTCAGATCCCAAAGTAATTCACTGTAGTGAATCTGATTTCTAAATACATGATCTAAAAAAAGACAAAGAAATAGGAATTTGGGGTGATGAAGCGCTGATAACCTTGGGACTTTAAAAGAAAGTAGAGGGGCTGGGGAGATAGCTCCAAGGCACAAGTGCCTGCTGGGCAAGTGCAAGGTCATGAGTTCGAACCCTGGTCCCACAAAAAAATAAATAAATAAATAAATAAATAAAATAAAAAATAAAAAAAATAAAAGAAAGTAGAAATGTAATTCTTATAGAATTGTATCCCAAGTGCACCAACCTACAGCAAGACAAAAAATGTCCTAGCTGTTCCCAATCCTCTGCAAAGCCAGATTGGTTCTACTATGTGACCACCTCATCATCTGCAGTGTAGGAATATTTATGTATAATTTAAAGGCAGAGGAGTACTTAGGGTATAAACCCCAATATCTGTTGTCTCTCAAGTTAAAAGAGCATGTGGGACATCTTCTGTCCTTTTTAAAATTCTACTCATCAGTATTACTGCTTCTGGTCTTTACAGTACATACACTCATTTCTTCTTTTTTTGTTTTGTTTTGTTTTGAGACAAGTCTTGCTGTGGAATTCAGGCTGGTTGAACTCACAGTGATCCTCCAGCATCAACCTTCCGAGTGTTTGGTATAACACATATAATCATTTCTGCAAAAGCCTTGTTTCTTCCCTTACAATTTCATACTGATTTAATAAGCATTTAATGAAACTTATAATGTACCTAGTTCTGTGTTGCATAAAGGATGATTAGAAATTAGAACACGGCTCTGTGTTAAAAGTTCTCACACACTAGTTGAAGATATGAAGCTATAAACGACAATGGAGAATGTGCTGTAGTGTATAAAATATTTCTGAATCTCCAAAAAAGTGAGGCACCTTTTGCGCCCTTCCCACTCAATCTGTTATATATGCTTTGGAGAGGCTTCATCTTTTCCACTCTCCAGATTGTTCTTGGCAGAAAGCACAATAGCTCCCCCGTTGCCAAATCTGGGTCACGTTTCAGTCCTCTGCTTGCTCAGTGTGTTTGTGATATTTCACAGGGTTGTTCTTTTCCTCATTCCAGAGAAACATTCTTCACTTGACTCCCAGGGTGTCTTCGTTATTTCACTTCGTGTTGCACTGGTCATGTTTTAAAGTGCTCTTTGTCAGCTTTTCCTTACCTGCCCAACCTCAAAATAGCACTTCAGTCTCTGACCCTTCCTCTTCTTATTTCTTCCTAAGTGATTCTACCAAATCTCCTGCCTTTAGAAACCATCAGTTGTAGACAATTCTCAAATATCTACTTCTATGACATGAGCACTGAATTTAAAAGCATTTATTCAACTACCAACTTAACATTTTCACTAAGAGAAGTCCAATGGACATTTCAAACATAACATGTTAAAAAAAAATTCTGGCAGTTTCTACCCAGTCTGTTCCTCAGACCATCTTCTAGTAAGTGGGAACTCCATTCTTCTTAAATTGTTATTATTCTTGATTTTGTATTTCTTTTGCACCCTATTTTTCAGCTGTGTCTTAAAAATATATTCAATATTTGACAACTCTTAACCTTTCTACTCTATGCCATTTGTCATCTGGATGACTGTGATAGTCTCTTATTGATCTCTCTGCTTTTACTCTTGTCTTCCCATGTTGTGCATTACTGATGACAACCAGAGTAAGTCCATAAAAATATGAAGCAGAATGTATCCCATTAACTCTCTATTTTTTTTCATTCTCTATTTTTCAATAGCTTCCAATCTCATTTTAAAAAGATACCAAAAATCCTTTTCAAATCCTCAGAAATCTTGTCCTTAGCTATCATCTTGGTTTCCTCTGCCATTCATTTACTACCCTCCAATAGTGACCTCTTTTCTCTTCCTGCAATATATTACTGTCCTGCATGGGGCACTTTTCAGTGAGTGTTTCTCCAGCTGGAATGTTTGCCTCACTTCCAATCTCCATTCAGCTTGAACTCAGGCGTTACCCTCACCTCTGCCTCCTTATCAGCTCATCTAAGTGACCTTTCTCAGCTGCTCTGTTTAGAATCCCCCTCAAGCCCCCTTTATGTCTCAGCCCACCTCCACCTAGAGTGTATGGTTTTGTTGGCTACTTATTTACTATCTGTTTGGCACTTCTAGAACTCTAGAACTTATATTCTGTATTAGTAGAAAAATGTGTCTTTTTTCAATATTGCATCCTTAGATCATAGGACATTATGAGGAACACAATAATTTTCAGTGAGTAATTAATTTTAATTAATTAATTGATTTGTACTTAGAAATAAAAGGGAAAAAGGTACAAAGCAGAAGAAACTCGAAACTACACTTAGAGAAATTTGATCTATTTGAAACAGGAGTTGGCAAACTATAAAGCCTAAGGGCCAAATCCAACCTACTTACTGGTTTTGTTGTAGAGTTTTATTGAAGCATAATCATGCTCACGTTTATGTATTGTCCATAACTTCTTTTTTTTTCCTGTAAGAATAGGGTTCAATATGGTGAAAGAGACCACATGGACGCAAGGATAAAATAGTTACAATTTGTTTTTTAAATAAACAATTCCTATATCCTTGGTCTGGAGAGTAGAATATACAGTATAGTGAGAAGATGGAAAAGTAGGTTAAAGAGAGTTGGAAGAGATTTATTTGAGGTCAAATTTGAGACATAGGCCAAGATGAGGAGGCGAGGGACACTTTTCATGCAAGAGAGTCCCTGAAAGGGACTCTGTGCAATATAAATGCATGTGAAAGACCATTGTGATATTTCAGTCTATTTTCCTGATGAGAGCTGTGGTCAGAACTTGGACCTTAATGTTACTACCATGTCCAAGAGTAGCTTTTTAAAACCTGCTTTAAGTAGGAATCAAAAATGGTGCAACAAACAAACAAAAATGGTGCAGAGCCATTTGCTTCTTCCACCTAGGTATTGGTTTGGAGATGACTTAGCCCTCACAGACAGTCTGGAGCCGAGAGCTGCAGGTGTCTGATCTGGGTGATCTCAACAGTCCCAGAAAGAGGACCTGTGTTCTGGGGCCATCCAGAAGCTCATGTGTCCTCAGATTTATTGGTCCTACTTTATGAAGCTGCGAACATTTAAACTCCCATGAATAATTTCTGTAGAAGGTGATGAGCAAAATCATAACTCTTCAGTGGTTTGACAGCTCACCAGAACCTTTCCAAGTTCTCTAACCCATGTGGATCAGTTTTAGACCTCACTACTGGGTAGGGTCAAAAGATTGCTGATCTGTCCTGCGTTCACCCAGAATGGATTTCACAATAAAACTTCCTTTCTTCTGGTGCCTTTGGCTTTTAGGATTTTTATTCTAGACAGACCCTAAATAAGGGCAGAAATAATCTTGTCTGCTCTCACACAGCTGTGGCATTTGGGTTTCAT
Organism: Myocastor coypus; assembly: GCA_004027025.1. NCBI lineage: Eukaryota > Metazoa > Chordata > Mammalia > Rodentia > Myocastoridae > Myocastor > Myocastor coypus. The sequence goes on along the minus strand of PVJA010036069.1, from coordinate 17,139 downwards.
TTAATAGATCCCAGTGTGCCTACTTGGGGTTAGGACTAGGCCTTGGCCTGAATTTTTTGCCAACTTTCAAGTGTACAGAAGCACAATGAGCCAAGTTTCCTCTTGCATATCCTGCATCGTTCAACTAGAAGTTCATTACTCTTGCAACAGCTCATGTTGTTTATTGGTTTCTGTCTTTTAGAAATATTCAAAGCATGGGTTAACTGAAAACCAATAAGTTATCATTTCAAAAAGGAAATGGAAACTTCCAAAACAGACAACAGTTGAGCCCAGAGCAAAACAAACAGAACTTTGATTTCTACCATAGCCTTCAGGGCCCATTCTTCCTCCTGACTTTTCAGCAGATCAGAGGGAAATTTTTTCCTTTGGCTTTAATTTAATACTTCAATTTTCAGGGAGGAGCCAGACCAAGCTTTTGAGGAATTATTTGCCTAGGATGTGATGAATTAATTGCAGGCTTCACTCTGTAGGAATTGATATTGATGGTGGGGTGCTAGCTCAGCCCTTTTGAAAGTAACAGACAGAGGTGGCTCCAGTAATTACATTAAGACCGTGGATATGCACTCGCCCTGGGGATTTGGAGCTGGGCTTAATCAAATCTGAATTTGACATTTCATAGCCCACGCCAGGGAATTCTACAAAGGAAAAGCAGACTGTTGCCAGCTCTTGCTCTGGCCTAACGCTTGTTCCTGAGTGAGTGAACAGGCCTTGTCCTAATCTTGCTGATGCTTTGGCTGCATTTCTGTCCTGCTGCATAGCATAGCACTTGTGGCCTCTCTAAGCCATTGTTGCTTTCAATTAGTGAAGTAGTGAGAGCCCAGGGAGTAAGATCTGGGACAAAATGACGAGGAACAGGATGGGATATCACACTCCAACATGCACAGAATTTGCACAGATCCTAGGCTCCTGCATCTGTAGAGGCCAAGCAACCTGTGTTTGGAAGCAGAAAATTGTTTCTGTTTATTCATTATCTCCCTTTGCCTACAGGTAGAGGTAATAGAAGGGAGATTAATAGATGGTTTCTGCCCTTGAGAAGTCAAAGGTCAAGTATAATGGTTTTCCCTCAGTGATCCAAGGAGGCTCCCTAGGTGCACTCTTAAAATCAGAAATAAGAATTTACATTTTCTCATAGGCTGGTAGTTTCTGAAATGATTGTGTTTGCCATGTCTGAAGAAACTTGGACAAAAGTGGAAGGGATAGGAACAGTTTCTTCCATACCACCATTATTACAGCTGTCACAATGGATGGCCAAAGGGGGCACAGCCCCTTTCTGATTGCAAGGGCAGGCAAGGCTTCTATGATGAAATCTCAACCTCGTAGAAAGATGAAGAGTTTGATTCGGTTGGAATCATATGTGTAGCCAATGAGGGAAAGAGAACATTGTAGGCAGAGAGTAAAGCATGCAAATTACAGCACGAGAGAGAGTGTGGCTGCCTAGGTGTGGTGTGAGAATGGATGGTAAAAACGGCATGGAGGATTTGGAAAAGGACTGCTAAGACTGCATTCCAGCTAGGCACAGAGGCACATGGCTGTCTTCCGAGCATTCTGGTAGTAGCTCAGTCCCACAAGTGACACCTGACCGCCAGTAAGCATCATGGACATTATCTGTGAACAGGACATACTAGAACTTTGTGCAGTATTGTATTCCCAAACTGTTAAAAGTTCTGCTCACATATTTGCCATTCCAGTCTTTATGTTATATTTTATTCTTAGTAATTCTTTACTACATGAAACTTTGTCTTAGTTGATATTTTTGTATATATTCACCTATTCAAATACTATGCAAATACTCTGAATTAATTACAGATTTGTACGTATGATACACAACATTCTAGCCTCTAAGTTGGACTCAAGATTTGATTTGAATTTTTCAATATTGTTTTGAAATATTTAGTTTTTAATTTTCTGAATATTGTTTAATTATAGTTTTTGTTTTATGATTCATACTATATCTTTGACTTATAATCTACTTAAAACATGGTATGATATTTTCTCCTAGTAAGAAAAACTTAAAAAAGGAAAAAATAGGTATGTGTATATATAACAGAGTTAAGAGAGATATACAGCTACTTTCTCTTAGTTCATTGAGAATAAAAGTTTGTACTAATATTGTTTAGACAAGATCCCAGTTCTCCATCATGTCAGTTCCTCTGAATAACTACTTGGAAGACTATAATACGCATTGTATTAGTTATTGTAACCATTCTTCTAACTTGTTTTGAAACTTTTTCATTGCTGTTTTATCTTTTTCTCATTAAAATGAATAAAAATAAATAAATAAATAAATAAACATGTTTTAGAAGTCTGATTTTTTTTGAGTTTTTAAATGCTCTCAATAGTAATCCTTCATCTAAAGAACAACTGGCGAACATTGTGGGTTGTCTCTCCACTCTTAGTGTTTTTTCTTGCTGTGCAAAAGCTTTTTAATAAGATTAGAGTTCAATTGTTGATTCTTTATGATAGTTCCTGTGGAGTTGAGGTTTTATCCATAAAATCTCTGCCCACACCAGTATCTTCAAGGGTGGTATCTCTTCTATCTTCCAGCAGACTTGATGTTTCTGTTATACTGTTTAGACCTTTGTTCCATTTCAAATTTAGTTTAGTGCATGGCCAAAGGTATGCGTCCAGTTTTATTCTTCGGCAAATGTAGAGCCAATTTGATCAGCACCACTTATCAAAGAGGGTATCTTTCTTCCATTGAATATGCTTGGCACCTTTGTCAAAGGTAAGGTGGCTGAGTATGTCTGGAGTTCTTTCTGCATCTTCTAATCTGTTCCACAGATCTTGAGTTCTGCTAGTCCCACTCTGTTTTTATCACAGCATCCTTATAGTATATTTTCAAGGCAGAGATTGTGGAGTTCCCTGACTTGTTTTTGTTGCCTATAATTGCCTTTGCTATTCCAGGCCTCTTCTGTTTCCAAATGAATTTTAGGAATATTTACTCTGATTCTGTGAGATATACTATTCAAATTTTTATTGGAGTTGTGCTAAATCTGTATAATAGCTTTGGAAGTATGGCTATTTTCACTATATCGGTTCTTCCTATTCAAGAGCAAGGCATATTTTTGTATTTTCTGATATCCTCTTTAATCTTCTTTTTCAGAATGCTATAGTTTTCAAAGTAGTCATCTTTTCCATACTTCACTAGATTGATTATTAGATATTCTTTTTTGTGCAGATATTATTGTGAAAAGAGTTGTTTCTTGGGCCCAGCAGGATGGCTCAGTGGTCTAAAGCACCAACTTGGGAAAGCTTGGGCGGCTTCAGGGACCGCAGTTCGATCCCCGGCACCACATGCTGTGCCAGCCCTGCCCTCGGGGTGGGCTGAGCCGGCCATAAGAATGACTGAATAAACAAACAAAGGTTCTGAAACAAGAAAATAAATAAATAAATAAATAAAAAGAGTTGTTTCTTAATTTCCCTTCTAGTATATTTGTTATTGATGTACAAGGAGCCTATAGATTTTTCAGTGCTAACTTTGTATGTGGATATACTACTGAATTTGCTTGTTAAATCCAGCAGAGTTTTAGTGGAGTTTTGGGTTCTTCTATGCAGACTAACATGTCATTAGCAAAGAAAAATAACTTCTTCCTTTCCTATCTTTATTTCTTTCTGTTAATTTCTCTGGCTGAAGTTTCTAGGACTGTGTTGAATGACAGTGGAGACAATGACTATCCTTGTCTTGTTCCTCATTTTTAGCAAGAAAGTTTTCATTTTTTTTCTCCTTTTACTGTGAGGAGATGGCTTTTATCAGACTGAGGTAAAGATCATCTCTTCCAATTTTCTGTAGCATTCTTATCACGAATAGGTACTGGATTTGTCAAAAGCTTTTTCTGCATCTATTGAGATGATCATATGATTATTGCCCTTGGCTCTGTCAATATGGCATATTGTATTTATCAATTTTGTAGGTTGAACTGCTCTTGCACACCTATAATGAATCTCACTTGGTCATGGCATATAATCTTCTTGAAGATTTGTTGCATTCTGCTCTCCAGTATCTTATTGAGGACTTTTGCTTCTGTGTTCATTAGGCAGATTGACCTGTCATCCTCTTTCTTACTTGGGTCCTCCTTTGGCTTTGGTATTAGGGCAATGATTGTCTACAGGGATAAATTTGGAAATATTGTTTCCATTGCAGTTTCATTACAGAAGTATTATGTCCTCGCTAAATTTTTTATAGAATTCATCAATGAATCAATCAGGGCCTGGGCTTTTTTTGTGGTAGGTTTTTAATTATATCTTTCATTCTGTTAATTGACATAACAGGAAGATAGCTATTTAGGACAATTATGACACTTTTGGCTGGAGTGGTACCATGAGCAGTAACAGTAGCATCAACCACAGCCTAGAAAATGAGTAACCATTAATTTGCCATCTTTAGCTGTATGAATTAAGTGTATGATAGATTTGTGGTTATATAACAGAATCTAAAACAGGCTAGAAAACTATGTACTTTATATACCTCCTTAATTTGTCAATTTTGCAGTTGGGTTAAAATTTAGGGGTCAGGGAAAATAGAGTGGTAGAAGAAGAGCAAATGATTAGAGTTTAGGGTAGAGGGCTAAGAGGGTTCATGTTATCTTTGGGAAATCGGTGTAGAAACCTGCAGGAAAAGAGCAAAAGAAGAGATAAAAATATAACATAACAGGGCAGCAAACATAAAGAGGTTAGAAACCATATGCTCACTCACATAAAAAGATCAAACAATGAAGAACAAAGAAAAAAAATAAAAGCAAAACCATAACAATAGCAATAAAAGACAAATGATGATGTTCACTTCTTGGTTTGTCTCTGTTGTCACTGGTAGACAAGGTATGGAGACAGAACTCAGATCTGTGTTGATCTATACCAGCAAGCCAGTACTAGCTTTTTGGCTGAGTAATGAGTAATCTCAGCTGGACAGCATCTTCTGGCAGAGGCCAGACTTATTCAGCTTGCAACTGTCAGCACACCTTCCATAGGCCCAAGATCAAATGGGAGCTGCTGGATAGAGACAGAAGCCACTCTGATCATCGAGCTCAGCTGACTTCTGTCCCATGGCACCTGGCCAATTGCTTTCTCACATAGAATGACTGGACCCTCAACACTCACTGCCAGTAGTGTAGTCCCTCACATGCACTGCGCCCCTCCACTGCTGTGTCTCTCTGTGGAGGCCTCTGGGGTCACCAGCGGTCGCTGTGTGTCCACAGTTTTGAATTGCTCACTTGTGCAGTGAATCCCAACTCACAGAGAAGGCTCCATCACCTACCTCCTCTTCACTGCAGTTTCTCTCTTCTCTCTCTCTCTCTCTCTCTCTCTCTCTCTCTCTCTCTCTCTCTCTGGGATTCAATTCATGTTTCAGGCCTTTCCTAGGTCCAGGGACGCTACTTCCTTCTTGTCTTCCTGATGTTCTATATATGCTAACGTCTGGATCATAAACACTGAGGGAGGCTCTTCCTCTGCTGCCTACCACTCTGCCATCTTGGCTGCCTCAGTCTCCTCTTTTGACAAGTATGGATGATATAAAAGCTGGACAAGAAAATGACCAAAAAAAAAAACAAAAAACCCTGTGGAGTAATATGTTGATGAATACGGATGCAAAAATTCTTAATAAAATATTTAGAAATAAAATATAATAAAACATCAAAAAGATCATAGACGTTGATCAAATTTTTCTCATTTAAGATATGCAAGAATGGCCTGATGTACACAAATCAATAAATACAATATACTGCATAAATGGGAGCAAGAATACAAATCACATGGTTGTCTCAATTGATAGAGGGAAAAGTTTTAACAATATTCAACCTTCCTTCATGATAAGCATCCTGGAGAACCTAAGTATGGAAGGGACACTCCTTAATGCAGTAAGGACTGACTATGATAAGCCCACAGCCAACATAATTCTCAAACGAAAATGTAAAACATATCCTCTTAAGTCAGGAATGAGGTAAGAAGGAGAAGCTGCTGCCTGTTTGTCAGGGTAATACTTGAAATTTGAGCTATAATAATTAGTTCAATGGAAGAAATAAAAGGGGAACAAGAGGAAGAGGTAGAAATTAACTAACCTTTACTTGAAGAAAATATGGTCTACTACTTAGAATACCATAAAACTTTTAATTTTTTAAAAATACATTATTTATTTATTTATTTATTTATTTATTTGATACAGTGTCTCCATAATCAGTTCACACTTGTAGTGATTCTCCGGTCTCAGTCTCCCCAGTGCTGGGGTTATAGGTGTGCTCCACAACACCTAGTATTCTAGACTTAGGTCTTTGTGTTTGCCAGGCAGGTGGTTAGACCATTGAGCTACCTCCTCAGCCCCCAGAAGTCTCTTAAAGGTGACAAAGTCAGCAAAATAATGGAACAGCAAGCCAACATTAACAAATCAATAGTTTTTTATGTAACAGCAGTGAGCTAGTGAGGAAAGAATTAACAAAAAAAATTATATTCACTATAGCTTGGAAGAAAAACAAAACAAAACTAAGCAAGCAGGTGAAAGGCCTCCCACCATTAAAATTACAGTATACAGAAGAAAGATGTTGGAGGCAACACTGATGGGTAGAAATATCCTCCACATTCGTGGGTTGGTAGAAGCAATGTTATTTAAAAAGACAAGGTTATCAATAGAAAGCTACTGATTTAGTGCAATGCTTATCAAATTTTCAGTGACATTCTTTTTTTTTTTTGACATTCTTTATAGATTTAGGAAAACATCTTAAAATTCCTATGAAGAAACAGAAAATCTAGTATAACCAAAGCAATCCTAAGCAAAAAGAGAAGATTGGAGGCATCACAACACCTGATTTCAGATTACACTACAGTGCCAAGGTGACAGTAAAATAGAAGACAGGGCACAGGAGCAACACCATGCAATTACCGCCACCTGATTCTGGACCAAGGAGCCAAAAGTGAGTATCAGGGAAAAGACAGCCTCCGAAACAGAGTGCTAGATGTAATTTCAGTCTTTTATCCCTATGCAAAATCAACTCAAAATACATCAAACACCTAGCATAAGAGGTCAAGCTTTGAGACTCCTTAGAAGAGAACATAGGCATTGTAGTTGAATCCATAGACACAGGCAAAGGCTTCCTGAATAGGGCTCCAATAGCACAAGAAATAACAGCAAGAATCAATGTGTGGGACTGCATCAAACTTAAAGGTGCCCGCATATCTAGGAAACAACTAACAGAGTGAAGAGACAGCCTATAGAATGGGAAGGAAACCTTTGCTAGCTGCTCTTCAAATATAGGATTAGTAATTAAAATATACAAAAAACTCAAGATGAAAACCTAAGAAAGATATCATAAAAATAGAAGGGAGAATATTGCATGTGTGAAAATACCATATTGAAACTCAATATTTCATAAAATCAATAGGCAGAATAAACATGTAGTTTTTAAAATGAAGTGTGGATACTCCAAGAGACACTCCAACAAAGATACTATTTTATGGAAAATCATCCATTTCTGTGGAGAGATATTGGTGATCATCCTGGAACTTTTATCTCAGCTCCTGGAGAAGGGAATTCTTTCCAGTTTCTTGCTGGACAGAGTCCTCTAGTAATGACTGATCATCTTCTTATGTTGACAAGCAGAATCTAGGGAGGCACAGACCTAAATCAAAACTCACCTTGGAAGCAAAAATAATTAAAATGTGTTGTATATATTTATCAATTCCCCTCATGAATTGATCATTATTTACTACAAACATGCACCAATGAAAAATATGTTTAATTTTTTTTTTTTTTTAAGGGAAGGATCTACAGGGTGTTCAGGGTCTCACTACTAGATCAGACTCATAGTGATCTGCCTGTTTACAGCCTCCCAAGAGCTGGGATTACAGGCATGTGCCACCACGCCCAATCACAGTCTCAGCACACCCTAGGGGCGAGGCCAGCACTGCAGGCCCAGGAAGTTCAAACATTTTTTTAACAATATTTTATTTTTATTTTATTTTATTTTTCCTTGTTTCAGAACTTTTGTTTGTTTATTTATTTACTTTTATGGCCGGCTCAGCCTGCCCTGAGGGCAGGGCTGACGCAGCATGTGGTGCCGGGGATCGAACCTCAGTCCCTGCAGCCGCCTAAGCTTTCCTAAGCAGGTGCTTTAGACCACTGACCCATCCTTCCGGGCCCCGAGTTTAAACATTTTTTAGGGGGAAAACAATGGAAAGAAGCAAGAGAAGGAGGTAGGGAAGGGGAAAGGGAATTCAAAAAGTATTAAGATGTGCTATGTCCTTGTACCAACTCTCCAGATGAACATAATCATTACAAACTACGAACATTTGCTAATGAAAATAAAAAGTTTAAAAATTATCTTGAAATATGCAAAGTAGGGTAGTGGGTTATGACTGAGATATATAGTTACCAGCTAAAACTAAACATGCAGAGAAAAATTAAGGCAAAAGGGAAAGAAGACGGGAATTAACTTGGGGTTGCTAAAGGGTGAAGTCACTTGTGGTGGACTGCCAACTGGTGCTCAGCTTGTAATACCCAGTTTAAGTGACTAGTGTGGCGTGTGGTGCTGGGTGTAGGAGACCCACCTGGGGGTTGTTGCCAGTAGTAGAAGAGGCAGAACAGGAGAACAAAACAGGCTGTTAGTAAAAGCTATTAGGGAGGCTGGAGGGAGCTGTTGGTCTTCCTGGGGCTGCTGTTGGTTTTCCTGGAAGAGCTTGTCATTCTGGCTTTCCTGGTGAACTGGGCTGTTCTTAACATCCAAGGAGCTTGAGACCTTGTTGTTGCTGAGAATGGCTATGTTTCATTTGGGGTCCTCACTTTGAGCACTGCTTGCTGGCTCCCGAGGGAAAGGTGGTGCATAGCTCAGTCTCTACGAGACACTTGTTGCATTGCCTCTCCTAGATACTGATCTATGCACCACCTTTCCCTCGGGAGCCAGCAAACTCAGCTTTCTTCATTGTTGGAGGAGCATGAGAGCTCACCATCACTAGACCGTGGCCAGTGGAGCTCTGGTTCTTACTCTGACAATTGTTTCCTGGCTCTAGTGCGGATCTCTCAGCCTGCTAGAACAGATTCTTCATCCCACTGGCACAGACTTTCTAGCTCCCACCACCAACTTTTGGGCCTTCTCAGGGCAGATGGGTGAAACAGGCCTCGTGAGACTTTATCATGGGCTCTAGGCCCCCAGCTGGACTTGTGAGAGGCACTGGGATGGGCTGTGGACCTCCAGCCTTACTCATGCAGGACATTAGGATCCAGGCCCCGAGCTGGATTCTTTGGTCTTTATTTTGTGGACAGATTTCCTGCATTCTTTTGTATATGATCCTTTGGATGTCTTATAAAATAATCTTACAGTTAAGTGTCCTGCACTGTGTTGCTCTTCTTGCCAAATCCCAAACTATGACACGGTTGAAGAGAAAACAGAAAAACAAAGTTCATAGTTGCTTTCACATTGAAGTCTATGGTGGTTATTCCATTCAGCTCTCTCATTCTCCATGTGGGCAACAGGGGAACAAAGAAATGATACAGACTGAACCTGTGTAATAGATGGGCCAGATGCAGCAGGGTTTTGAGATCTCACTAAGGCTGCTGGATAGTCAGAGAACAATCCTAACAAAGGCCACTGGACATCAGTGATCTATTATATGTCACTGGACATGTAGATATCCTTTTTCTAATGGAAAAGCCAACACATATGGATTGTCAAACAACTGATTTTGTGAATCACAGATGAGAAACTATAAGGTTACATAAACACAGGCTCGTTATTTCTTTAATAAGACTTCATCAATTTTAATGATTTGTGGAGAAAACAACCAGTAGCAGAAACATGTGAATGCTCCAAATTATGAACCACTATAAAACATTCTTATTTTCAAGTGTAAGAGTTCAAATTTGGTCACTGTTAGAATTAGTTCCTTGAGGGATTGATTAAATAAATTATTTTGAGTAGGGTATAATTGACATATCAATTTCTTCTTATTTAAGCAGTCCTTCAGATTGTTTGGTATATTATGCTACCCGATGTTACTCTTCTCCTCACAAAATATTAGTACATCTTCTTTTCTCTAAATTTGCTGTCCTACAAAATGGAAGATAAATGTAAACTTTTCCTAACACCATGTGTTCAAGATTCAACTTTTTTTTTTTTAGATTTATTTGTTTATTTATGTTATGGCTGGCTCAGCCTACTCAACTTTTGTCTCACTAAGGTTGAGAGGAGTATGTCTTGGTAAGCAAAGTTCATAAGGGGCAGAATAAGTGATAATCTTTTTTGTGTTAGCCATGCCTTCTTTCCACAGGTCATGATCCATGTCACGCAGACTCTAGGTCAGCCCTGAGGTGAGGTTCAAAATCCTTTAGTTCTGCAAGCATCCAAAAGTCATGAGAATCACTGGCCTTGGAAACAGTGAACTGACTCCTTGGAAACTCCACTGACTGCTTGGAAACAGTGAACTTTTCCTCTTTGCCACATCCCTGGGCTGAGAGAATGCAAGGAACTGCCTGCAACAAATATGTACCAGGAGCTCCAGCCACACACACACACACACATTCCCGGGAAAACAGCAAAAGCGGGGATGGCTGAGGTGGCAGACAGAGAAGTCTACCAGCTCCCAGGGATTCTCTGGCTCATTTCTGATTTCTCTGAGGGTAGCACTGATTTGCAAGCATTGGAATGAATTAGCTCTGAAGGGTTGTGCCAATTATCAGGGAGACCAAGCATGCCCCTGTTGGCAGCTCCACATGAATCTGGAAGTCCTGTGGTTTGGGTTATTCTTTTCCTCTGGGGTGGTGGGCCTTGTCTCTCTACAGCTTGAATGGAAGCAGAAGACGCCATATCTGATCATCTGGAAACAGCATGCATTTTTCTCCTACACCATCTTTGACAAGCTCCAAGGGAAGTCCCATCCCTGTGGTGTGTTGCCAATTTGGGAAAACAAATAAATATCATTGGATCACACTGTCTCTTGCCTTGAATCTACTAAGACTGAACCTTGATTATTTTTTTTAAATCCTCACAGGGACCCCTTTTTATCCTTCTCATCAATTCCATAACCCTTTCCTGCCCTCTTCTCCTCTACTTTGTGCCCTTCTAGAATTAAAGTGAGAGGGAAGATTGGTGTAGTGGGTAACCTCAAGGTCCCAGGAAGCCATAAGTACAGGCTCTGCCACTGAGTCATTCTGGAATACAGTCAATTTCCTCATCAGTAAAATCAGAAGAATAATACGTAGTCTATATTGGGTTCAGTGAGTTGACATGTGTAGCTATTAGAGCACAACTTGGCTCGTACAAACATTTGTGTGGTAATCAGGAAACAAACATAGCTACATATGTTTCTTTTCTCTGCATAAGTGTCGGAAAACTTATAATTAATGCAATATGATAGGAATATAAATCTCAAAGTTTTCTAAGTTGCAACTGTTCCCATCTTCCATGGTTAAATATATAGTAACATGAGAGCACTGTTTAAAGAGGCAGCCAATCTGACAAGGGTGACTTTACACATGCCACACAGAAGGTCACACTGTGGATCTTACTGGAAGATGGATTCATTATTTGTTGTCTTTTATTCAATGGTTAGTCATACAGGAAGTGTGTTAGGCAGCAAGATATCAAGAATAAACTGGAGGCCAGTGAGACAGCTCAGCAGACTAAAGTGCCTGCTTAGGCAAGCTTAGGCAAGTGCAGGGACCGCGGTTTAATCTCTGGCACCACAAGGCTGTGCCAGCCCCACCACCAGGGTGGGCTGTATCTGCTGCAGAGGCCCCAGGTAGTGGTGTGTGCCTGTAATCTCAGCACTGGGGAAGTTTAAAACAGGAGGATCACTATGAATCTGAGTTGTGTAGTGAGACCTTGTATCAATGAAATACATTTAAAAAATAAAATAAAATAAAGGGGGGAGAGGTATATTTAATATACATGTGCAGGTTAGCTTGGGTAATCATACTACTGGTTTCTGCTGGTATACAGAGGGTAACAGTTCATGCTTTAATTTTTTTCTTATCTTTTTTAATTCCTTTTTATTACTCATTTTGCATGCTTATATCTAGTAATCTAAGCAACTAATTTGAAGACAACATTATACAACATAGCATCTATTGTTGAATTCCCATTGCTTTGTTTGGTGAAGTTCTGTATTGTTTCTAATGTTTTTTGTACTATATTTTATTCTCTTTAGATAATAAAAAATAAAATTATGTGCTAGTTTAAATAAAGAACAAACTAAAGCCTTCATCACTAGAAACTTATGGGCTTGTTCCTAGGTCTGTATGCAGCTACTATGATTATTCTCATGGCATATTTATTAGCATTTATTAGGTGCTGGGCAAGCAGTCCCAACATCTCAGTAGCAATACAATAAAGGTTTCTTATTCACATTGCATCAATTATATTTGTTATATTAGCTGGAGCTACAGAACCAACTGAGGCTGGAGAATTCTTTCCAAGTTCATTCACTGATTCCTGGCGGGCTTCCATTCTTTGCTAGCTGTTGGAAGGAAGCTTTCACTCCTCAACTGGACGTCTCCACAGACTGATTCATTGACCTCAACAAAAGACAGCTGGTCTTCCCTAGAGAGCAGAATCTGAGAGACAGATAAGAGAATGTCCTAGACAGAAGCTGCAGTCTTTTACAGCTTAATCTCTGAAGGGACTTGCTATTATTTCTGCCATGTGCAGAGATAGTCCCATTGACATACTCAGGGGCCACACAAGAGGTAGATATTCAAGGTTCTGAATTCTAGAAGATATGAACTGTTAGAGGCTGATAACCACACAATGAAGTTGTGTCAGCACTTACGGTGAGGTAGAAGAGGTGAACAGAAGAGGACACAACTTTGTTCTCTGCAGTTTTATTTCAGGACCAAAGTTCATTCCATCTACAGGCTTTCCTAGAGCCCTGTGTTTTCTCCACCTGGTTGGCTGTATCTTCCCAGAAGGTCAGAAGCAAAGGGCATAAGCATGAGGGATTTCTTAGTATTCTGAACAAACCAGACCTATAAATTACGTTATTGCTTTGGCCCTCATTCCACTGATGAGAAATTGCCAAATTGCAGAGGAGATTAGGACATGTGGACAGTCTGCAGTCCTGGATTAAAGGAGGTGGAACTTGGCCAATCCATAGCAAGTGCTCTGTCACTCTCCCTATTTGAAAAGACTATAAATTCAAACAGTTTAATTTTTTTTTCAAAAAGCAGTCTATTCAGTTTTAATATAACAGACAAAATATGATTGCTTTCCATTATGTGACAAAACAACTGACTGATTGCATATTTTCACCTTTTCAGTGCATTGTAAGTGCAGCCCTCACAAGGGGCCGGTAAGCAGGTGGTGGAGAGCAGCTCCTGACCCACTAAGTTTGCTGCTTTTTCAGGAATACTATTAGGATGCTGACAGAAACAAGACTCGCCTTGTTTCCCAAGTGGGGAAAGAAGGAAGTCTTTGTTCCAAAGCAAATGAAAATACAAATCGCAAGACTAAAATTATGAATGCAAAACAGTGTATTAAAATGTGGCTTGTGTGTAGTATTTGCATGCATTTTAATATGCATCTGTCATTCTTTTTGCTAAATTCAGTAGGCTCTGAAAATATTAGACAATGGAGGACAATTAATGATTAGTGGAATTGTTTGAGAATATATTTCTATTTATCTATGCTCCTTTTGCCAAGTCTTGATCTTTAGGGGCTTTGCGGTACCATATCAGATCATTTTATTGGTCAGTCTCAGATTACCAGGGTCTAAGAACAATTCACAAAGCCATTTTTCATAAACTGATGTGATAAAATGCAAATGATTCTACATGACTAAAACCATTACTAGGACAGAAAAATCCAATCCATATTTGAAAGCTGAAAAGACTTTAGAGATTCTTTGGATAGGTAATCTCATCTCACCTATCCACTTTGAAATCTGCCCACAGGCATTTCCAAAGAACTCAGAGGAAACATAAGACCATTTTTTTTTTTTTCTCCTTTAAATGCCCATTTACCAAGCCTTCTGCTATGGTTATCTTTGCAGCTGAAGTTTTTAGGATTGCTTTTGTCTCTCTCTCAGTTTGCTCACATTGCTTTCTATTTGGAAAAAAAAAAAAAAAAAAAAAAAAAGAAAAGAAAAATGGGATGTCATTTGTAGGGCCATAGCAAAAGTGAAGCAGATCTCCACTATACTTAGAACCCTTGCTGTCTCGCTTTGGGAGTTCCAACACCGGGGAAGAAGAATATATTTCATGAGCACCCAGCTCCGAGCCATAAATCTGAAATACACCAAACTCTTTGTTGTTAATTGGCACTTACCTCACCTGAAGGCCTTGGCCAAGAAGAGCGGAGGGACTTAAGGGGGAAAGAAGAAAGAAAAGAGCCTGTAGCTCTGGAAAACTCTCCCAGCCACATGTGATTTTTAGCTGGGAGTGGAGGCTTGCACCCCCATATCCTTCAGCAACAAAGTGCCCTATGTGCTTTCTCAGACCTCCGCTGTTTGTTTGAGGGGTAACGCTCAGACTGGGGCCTGAGTGATAACTGCTTGGCGTAATTATGAAGACAGCTTGAAAACTATGCTCCTCTTTGTTTCGACCTCCAGATGACGGCTGTCTGACCACTGTTTGTGCCAGTTTTATTTCAAAGCGCTTTTCTTTCCATATTTCAAAGGTCAGTGTGTTTACTGGTGGCCCAAAAGAGCCAGTGTGTCAGAGAAAGAAACACATGTGGTTGAGTGGCAGGGGAACCAACAGGGGAGGAGGGGAACTGGATGTGGAATCCCCCACTGGCTTCTGGATAAGGCTGAAAACCAATGCAAAGGACTTGACCTCTCCTTGTTCATTATTACTCTGAGAAGAGGAAGTAAATGGTGTCAGTGGCCTTTGCTTTGCTTATTTTCTGGAAAAGAAAATAATTCTAAATGTCTACTCAGGAAGAAGAAAGGTAGATATGTCCAGTAAAGAAACATTATGAAGTCCGCAGCCAAGAAGTCAGCTTTACCTCCTTGAAATAGAAATAGTTCTGCCCTCCAAGAAAGCAAACTTGAAAGTCTGGCCCATGTTAGAAACCTTGAGGTTGTTTCCGGTCAAGGAATGTCAGTGCTGGGAAATAATAGCAAACCTAAAGTCCTTTTTCAGGGCTCTTTCTTGGCTTTCTGACACCATTACTTAGGGAAACAATGTTGATGAGGCTGTTACCTGCCCATGTATAAAGCATTAGTGCTTCTCCTATGAATATTTGAAAACAGTATCAGATTTCGGTGACGTAAACTCAATACCTATTTCAAGTGCTCTTCGTGATTCCTTTTCTTCCAGTCTGTGTTTGTCGATCTTCTCTGAATTTTCTGTAGGGCAGGCTCCTACAGAAGGGAGGGATGAATGAGCCATTGAAACAACAGATAGCATGGGTAGCTAGCACGTGTTCCAAAACGAGCTTCATCAGTTCAAATCTTGGTACTCGTACTTTTAGATGTGTGATCCTTGGCCAGTTTACTTAGTTAATCTGTGGCTCCTTTGATTTGTACCGAGTGCAAGTGACACATACTGTGATGCTGTGAGGATTAAGTAGATAAATGTGTGGAATATGGAGACGAGTATCTGGTAACTTGTGAGCATTCAAATGTTAGCTAATTGTGAGAAACACTTTGCGTTCTGAAATGAATCCTGCACTGGGAAGAACTTTGTGCTACCATTGCTTTTTTTAACTCCACCTATATCTTGCAGATCCCAAGGGTACAAAGCCTATGTTGTAAAATTGGGGGTGGGATGGGAAAGAGAGGGTAAGTCAAAAAGAGTAATTGAAATGTCTACAACTTAACCTCCCACCCACTACGAATTTTTAGGTTTCTTTTTTTCTATTTTTTTTTCTTTTTTCTTTCAGAACCAGGGATTGAACTCAGGTCCTTGTACTTGCAAGGCAAGCGCTTATTCTACTGAGCTATCTCTCCAGCCCCCTACATTTCTATGAAATAAAGACTTTTTCTGCCTTGAGTTGCACAAAACAGGCATAATTCTCATTGATCAGTAGAAGTATGGAAATTCCTGGTTGGAATTCAAGAAAGAAAGGAAAGGGCACACAGGAAAAGAAAACCAATACTATACACACTGGAGATGAAACCCAGAGCCTTCATGCTGACCAATATCCTCAATCCATTTAAAAAATTTTTTCAAAGCAAGATCTCCTTAAATCGCCATGCTGCCTAAGGTGGGCTTGAATTTGTGACCATCCTGCTTCAGCCTTCCACAGCTCTAGGATCATAGTCATGTACCACACACCCAGCTGGGCTACTAAAGAGGATTTTCACTATATTTAATCCATTAAATATCATCACTTCTGTGTTACAATTCCAACAAAACAAGGCATGGGGAGATTCAGTGAATTTTCAAAGCCTCTTTGGTCAGTTTGCAGGTGCAGTGGTTTTCTGCCCACACCTGTTTGGTTTCATGCACTCTACTTTTACCTCCTTCCTCTGCCTCCTTCTTAGAAAAACCCCAGCTAGACTGATACCTGCATTCTGAAACGCAACCAGAGGCAGGGGCTGAACCCAGGTGCTAGATGGTCTATTACTGTGGGTCTCAGCAAGAAACTCCAGTATTACCCTGAGCCATTCCCACCCCTGTGCATATGAAGGATTCCTGGAGATCTTTGCTGTGGAACCTGCAATTTTAGGCATCTCAGGGTGGGTACTTTTGGAAAGATAATTTCCATACACTGCTCAAATCAGAACAGGTGTTTCACTACCATTTTCAAGGTATTTTCCATCTGTACTCTAAAAACCTATGCATTATCCAAGGCAACTTGTGAATAAGGTTCGTGCCAGTTTCTTACTGCTGCTGTAAATATTCACTCAAGTTAGTGTCTTGAAGCAATGCAAATTCATGATTTTTGCTCTCACAGTTCTAGAGAGCAGAAGCCCCAAATGGCTTTCCTTGGGCTACAATGAAGGTATCAGCGGGGGTCTTTCTAGAGGATCTAGTGAAAAAAATAACTTGCCTGGCTCTCACAGTGTCCAGAGGCTACCTGCATTGCTTGGTCCCAAAATCCCTTCCCATCTTCAAAGCCAGCAGTGGATGCTCAAATCTCTCATGTCACAGCACTCTGGGGGTCTCCTCTGCTTCTTTCTTTGAGCATTTACAGAAGCTCTGTGATTACATCAGGCCCACAGAGGTCTAAGTCAGTTGATTAGCAACCTTAATTCTATCTGCCATCTCACCTCTCCTGT
>PVJA010036068.1:0-21352 GCA_004027025.1 Myocastor coypus | reverse complement strand
CGGCCCGGGACAGGCGAAGCGCGAATCAAGAAGCGGCGCTACGACGCCGAGCTCCGAGGTGCCAAAGGAGCCTAAGAGGCTCCGCTGACTACACTTCCGGCCCTTGAGAGGACGTCCCGCTGACGCTGTCAAATCTCGCGAGTTTTGTAGAAAGGCCTGGCCCGCCTCCTGCTGCTGGCGCCCCCGTCGCTAGGGGGCGGAAGGTGTCGGGCGCCTGCGCGTCTCGAGACGCCCGTTGGAGACTGTTTCTCGCGTTATCTGTGTGCCGGGTGCAGTAGTCGCGGGCAGCTCGCCTTTGTTGGCAAACAGTTGCGGTGATCTGGGCTTCAGAGAAAATCCACGTGTGGGAGCGGCTCTCTGCGTGGGAGAAAGAAAGCTTGTAGTGTCATCAGTCGTCCCTGTTCAGTTAGTGACGTCAGCACTCCTGCTCGGGCCTTCGGCGTCCTCCGCTGACATAGCCCAGAAAGGGAGGGTTTGGCGCAGGTGCGGGGCTACCTGTGGGGCGGGGCCCTGGCTGAGCGAAGTTTTCCCGCTGGACGCTTCCCGATTGTAGGAGCTGAGTGCGCTAGGCTAGCGGGTCCCCTGCGGTTAAGGGGTGGGAGATATCCGAGGAGGTGGCACCTCCGCAGGGTGTTTGCTGCCTCGGTCCTCGGAGCGGGCGGATGCCCGAGCGCAACAACCTTGCCCGAGGCCCCGAGGGTGCGAGGGTCGCAGATAGCTAGCTCGTCGGCGAACATGCTCTAATCCAGTAGATCTGGGGAGGTGGACCCGAGTGTGTTTTTCACGGGCTCCCGGGAGCTGCTGTCAGTGCTTTATGGAGCGGGAGACGGGAGTGTGGGTCTTTTTGAATGACTGAGGGCCAGGACTCTGAGTCTCCCCAGCTCTGCCCCTTGATTGCTAACTAAACCTAGTAGCAACAGACAGCTAAACGGAGCCAGCCACAACCCTCCTGAGATTCACTGTGAATGACAAAGATTCGTTTTAAAAAATTCAAATTTTTGAAAATTAAGTTTGCCGTGGCTTTTATTTGGCTATCTCAGTTTGTAATTTGTATTTGGCTCTAGAATCCCATCTGTTGAGGACAGGCCAAGATCCCCAACTGCCTGTGTGAGAAGTTCAAAGAAAGAATAAAATACAGAAAAATTTAGCAATGTGCCAAAGTAGGCGGGGTGTACCAAGACCCTCCCAGCATGCCACTAACTTATTGGGTGCATACAATAATAGGATGCGTTCACGAAAGATTCAAAGTCGGAGGAAAGATAGAGTTCAGTGAGCCGGGCGTGGTGGCTCACGCCTGTAATCTCAGCACTCGGGAGGCTGAGGCAGGAGTATTGGTGCGAGTTCGAGACCAGCCTGGACTACAAAAGAGTTCAAGGCCAGCCTCAACTGCATAGAAAGACCCTGTCTCAAAAAGACAAAAAAAAAAAAGAGTTCAGTGTCTCAGTGGAGAACAAATAACTTGAGCTTTCTCATGATAGCTGAGCTGATCTTAAACCAAGGAGGATCTTGCCCTGGGGTGCTTTTTAATCTTGGTGGGAGAGGATGGCGCATCCCTAACTAGTTAATGGGAAGTCCCAAAAGCGTGATAACCTAGAATCCCATTTATCCCTTAGGGAAATGAGCAGTTAGCCATTGTGAATTTGTGGTCCCCAACAGCCAACGTTGAATATGTTCCTAAGTCTTCGTGATTATCAGCAAGCCTAATTTACAGTTTTTTCTTTTTTTTTTTTTTTTTTTTTTTGTCTTTTTGAGACAGGGTCTCGCTATGCAGTTGAGGCTGGTCCTGCGCTCACTTTTGTAGCCCAGGCTGGTCTCGAACTCGCACCAATCCTCCTGCCTCAGCCTCCCAAGTGCTGGGATTACAGGTGTGAGCCACCACGCCTGGCTTGCAGTTTTTTCAAATGAAGCAAAAAAATTTTATGAGCTGGGCATAGTGGTGCACACCTGTAATCCCAGCACTCAGGAAGCTGATACAGAAGGATTGCTTTGAATTTTTGAGACTAGCCTGGGCTATAAAGTGAGTTTAAGGCCAGCCTGAACTGCATAATGAGACCATATCTTAAAAACAAAAATTAAGAATGAAATTTAAGAATGAATTTGATAATAGTATATTCTCTAGATATTTTATCATGTATTGATTTTGGCCTTTTCCTTTGTGTTGCACATGGCATTCTTGTTTTTTTTTTTTTTTCAAGTGGATGCTATTGGTTTACAACAAAATTGAGCATAATTATAAAACCCAATACAGTGTTGTAGGCAGCTAAAGTAGATAAAAATATTATAGGCAGTCAGACAGGAGCAGGCCCTCAAGGAGGCAATATAGAAGACAAGGTGGCTTTGCAACTTGGGAAGAGACAGTCACTCCTACTATGGGCAAGATCTCAAGACAAAACCACAAATGTAGCCACATATTTACCTAGAGACGGGTATCAGGGATTGACATTCTAAATGGCTATCAGTCACCTTGAAAGAGTCACTCACCCAACCTCAAGTGGAAGAGACCCTGTCATGTGTTCATTCCTACTTGCTATGTGACTTCTTCATTTGGTCCTGGATCTGATCAATGTTGCCTGAGCAGTGGTGCTTGTAATCTCACTAGTTGAGCATAGTTCTGTCCCACCTCAGCGAGTTCCCCTGTTCTCCACTTCAGACCCAACTCACCACATGGTTTTAATCTATAAAAATCCCTGGAAGAGACAGCTTCCAGGGCAATGCACTCCAGTCCCCCTTCTGTCCTTGTCTGGGACAGAAGCTTTCTCTCCCCCAACAAATATTCTGCTCTTAACCTCCATTTGTTCCTAAATTCATTCTTCAGTTTTAGAAAACATAAACTTGTCCCACGTACCTTTCAGTTCTGATGTTTTATTTCCCTATATCGGGGTCAGCCAAATAGCTCAGCAAATCAAAGCACTTGAAAGCATGGTGCCAGGGTTCCCATCCCTGGGCCTGCTATGCCTATCCCGGCCCCCAGGGTGTGCTGAGAGGGCAGTTGAAATTGGGCATGGTGGCCCACCTGAAATCCCAGCTCTTAGGAGGCTATAAACAGGTGGGTCAGTATAAGTCCAATCTAGTAGTGAGACCCTTAACAGCCTGTAGACCCTTCCCACCCCCCAAAAAATATTTCCTGTATCAACAGGAGGATGGTTAAAACTTGGTTTTGTTTCATTAATAAACTGTTTAACCATTAACTCATTTTACAATATTCAAGAGTATTTACCTTTTCATTATATTATGCTAATAAATGTATTTCTAAAAGTTGATACAGTGTGATCCCATTCTTAACATTTTTTGTTGTTGTTGTTGTTAACGAAAAGGGATTTTTGAGGGCCCGGCAGGATGGCTCAGTGGTCTAAAGCGCCTGCTTAGGAAAGCTTAGGCAGCTGCAGGGACCTCTGGTCAATCTCTGGCATCAGAAGGGCTATAAGGATAGCCAATATTTTGGCCCTAGCCCTTCAAGGTCAATAAAGACCCAGGACATAAGGGAACCTGTGCTGTAATATCCTATAACTCAGGGGTGTCCCAAATTTCCTGGTCAAGGAGATTATGGGACCTAAGAGGAAAGGGATGAATGAACTGTGGTGCATCTAAGGAGAGTCACACAGAGAAAAACATTCTCTCAGGCTTTCACAGAAAGCAAAATGTCCAAGCAATGGCCGTGACTTGTCCCGAAGGCTGACACTAACAACAGTTCTACAAAGTACTGCCTATGGTCCCAAACTTAATCCTGAGGGGATTTGACCCTGGAAGATACAAAAAAAAAAAAAGTCTTGTTATACAGGTCTTGCTTCAACTTGCCCTTGACCACCCAGCAGGGGGAAAAAAAAAATGCTTAATTACAATGCATGAAGCACAGAGCTAGATTGGTGAGACAAGCTTTAGGAGGCTTAGATTCAATAGCCTCCAACATCACAAGCTTCACTGGTGGTCCACTGCAATTGCAGAACATTTGCCTGTATATGTACCTGCTTCCTCTTAGTCCAAAGAGAAGTATATTCTTTTCCTTTTTTTTCTAAGCAACATCAATAAGGAGGTGGGTCATGCCCACACACTGTACTCTGTAGAACGATTGTGAGGACATTATGCAATATGTCAACTTTCAAAGAAAAGAAAGGGGAAAAGAAAAAAAAAAGATAATGTTGATTTAGAAGGGTTAATTTTTAATTGTTTGATCAATCTTATATACCTATATGTATTAATCTAAACTGATCTGATGATGAAAATATGTAATATAACCCGTGTTAAATTTAAACAATAAAAAAAAAAAATCCCCAGCACCACATGCTGTGCCAGCCCTGCTCTCTGGGCAGGCCGAGCCAGCCATAAAAATAAATAAATAAACAAACAAAAGTTCTGAAACAAGAAAAAAATCTTTTAAAAAAGGGATCTCTGCAGACTAAGGTGAAGCTATTAAACATTTACTTTTCAGCTTTCCTATTTTTTCTGATTGTCTTAGAATTAAGTATCATTTTATGAAGCTTTTTGCACATATGCTTCTGACAATCTTTGAATTCTTTTTCGCTTATGATCTGTCTCTGCAAGAAGAGGTTTCTCTGAGAATGTTCAGGACCCTTGAGATGCTGCTCAGTGAGCATGTGTGGGGAACAAGGGAGAAAAGGCAAGGAAGAGTGAAGCAGAACCAGAACGAGAGGGCAGCAGTAGCTGGAGGACCTGACCCAAAAGCAGCAGCCAGATGCCTCCAGGAAGGAGTTGTGAAGGAGCCTGGCGTGCTGTCACCCACAGGGCCTAGACCAGTGATGCTCAACCTTTCTAATGCTGTGACCCCACAATACAGTTCCTCATGTTGCGGTGACCCCAAACCAAAAAATAAGTTTGATGGCTATTTCAAAACTAATTTTGCTACAGTTATGATTCAGAATATAAATACATGGTATGCATTATGTATTCTCATTGCTACAAATCAAACAATTTAAACATAGTGATTAATCACAAAAGCAATAATTATGTGTTGAGAAATATTTATTACTAATTCCAATAAATAACATTTCACTATGGCATAGCATTTTCCGATGGCTTTAGGCAACCCCTGTGTTTTGGTCGTTTGACCCCCGCCTGGGTCATGACCCGCAGGTTGAGAACCACTGGCCTAGACTAATTCTGTTGGTAAAGGAGGGTGATCCCTGATTGCTGGAAGACCTGGGCACATCTGGGTTACCTAAAGTTGATACATAATCCAACACTAAATGGCTTGGTAATTTTCTTTTTCCTATCCAATTGCTTTTATAGGCTGTGTTTTAAATTTTTTAAATATTTACTTATTTGGTACAGGATCTCACTACGCAGCTCAGACTCATAGTGATCCTCCTGTCTCAGCCTCCCCAGAGCTGAGATTATAGGTACCATGCCTGGTTTCAGTGGCCAGCCAGGCATGCGGTAACAGGGATAGTCCCCACGTCCTTGAGCTTGCCAGGCAGACTGCCAAGCTGTGTCCCTGGCCTCCCATTCTGTGTTGTGTTTTGTTTTAATCTTTTACATATTTATTTGGTACAAGTTCTCACTACACTGGTCAGACTTACAGTGATCCTCTTGTCTCAGCCTCCTCAGCAGTGGGGTTATAGGTGTGTACTATCATGCCCAATTTCGGTGACTGGTTTGGCACCGGGCTGGCAAGATACGCTGTACCAGCAATCAAACCAGGGTCCTTGCACTTGCCAAGGAAGTGGTTAGATTGCCAAGCTATCTCCCTAGCCCACCCATTCTGTTTTTAAGAGTTGTTTTTAATATAAATGCCTGAAGGGCCTGTGAGATAGCTCAGTGAACTAAGCACTTGCTTAGTCAAGCACAGGGGCCAGGGCTCGATCCCTGGCAGTATATGCCATGCAGCATACCCCCATCCCCAGGCACAGTGAGCTGGTGATAGAGTCTGGGCATGGTGGCACATGCCTATGATCCCAGCATTAAGGAGGCTGAAAACAGGATCACTAGGAGGCTGAGCTGTGTAGTAAGACCCTGAACACATACACACACGCACAATAATATAAATGACTTAAATGTAGGGAAACATAGATTCTGCCTTCCACAATTTCAAATTATAAGACATGAGCATGTGTTCTATTGTTTGTGTCACACTGGCCTCCCTGGCTAGCCTTGAACTCAGTAATCTTCTTACCTCAGCCTCCAGACTGCTGGGATTACAGCAATTACAGGAGTGCACCACTGTCTTAGTCATGTTTTACTCATTGCTGGGACAAATATCCAGAGCTCAAAATGAAGGAAGAAAGGTTTATTAGCTCACAGTTCATGGAGGTTTCAGTCCATATTCGGCTGGTCCAAGGCTGAGTGGAACACAGCAGAGAACATCCAGTTCATGGTGGTGGAACAGCAACAAAATGGTGGCAGAGGCAGCCAATCAATCAGGGCAGCAGAGCAACAACTAGTCTGTCTCTGTCTCTATATTCCTGTCAGGATCTCTGCCTTAGGATAACTGCCCTAGACCACACCCATAGTCCCAGCCCTATTCAGACCGATAATCCCATCAGTACTAAAACACATAATCCCAGTGACTCATGAGTCAAGTCTCAATCTATAGAAGTCCCCGCCCAATGACTACATGAGGCTTTGGGGGGACAACTAGACATAAACCATAACAACCACCAAGCCCAGCTCTGTTCCTTTTTATATTATTCCACTGTCTGCCTGACCCTGGCCTCAATTTTCAGCCCCTACTGGGAATAGACTGTCACTCCCAGGCTGCCCTGCCCTGGATTCAAGGCTTGAGGAAATGATCCTGGATGTGATCCTGGCTCCTCTGCTCATTCAGAATTCTCACATGTTTGCCTGCCTCCCTAAAGACTGGTGCCTTCATTGCTTAGCACAAGTTTGTTGAATGAATGAATGAATGAATGAATTAGTGAGTAAATGAATGAATGGCCTATAATGTGCTGCTCCGACAACTTGATCATAGCTCCCCATTAGCTGGTGCATCTCCTCTGCCTAGAATACCTTCCCTTGTCTTACTTAAGTCATTCCTGCCTCTCTGCAAAATTCATCTCAGGTATCATCTCTAACAAGTCTCTCTTGACATCTTTCCCTGCTTACCCCTCTGGATCCTTTTCTTTGTTCCTGTCACTTGTATGGCTTTATCCCAGCACTTGTCACATTGTAGAAAAATTACTTGTCTTTACCTCCCTTGCTGTCTGTGAACTCCTCAAAGGCAGTGTTCTGTCTGATCATCTCTGTTTCACCAGCATCAAGCTCAGCCCCAGCCGACAGAACCGTTTTAGCCCTTAGGCAATGTAGGAGAAATGACTAGAGCTGGCAGGCTTTTAGAATGCTTATCAAAATGTTAGAGACATAAAACAACATTGTTGACTCCAAAATATTTTTATTTGCAAAATCAAAGCTAACAATGTGTAATGAAGTAACTCCAAAATATTGTAGTGTCCTTGTCATTAATTATTAAAGTTAGTATTGATGTACAGTTTGTTCCTTTCTAAAACAATTTGTAGGTTAGACTTCCTCAGTTTGTAGAATTTCTCTCAGCATGCAAGATGATTTCAGAAAATTCCGAGTCAGTTGTTAATTCATGTCATTATTATGTGCTCAGTATTTTCCAAAGCAAAATCAGAAATCTTTTCTAAAATCTTTTACAGTAAGACAGTGATGTGAAAGGCACACGTACTTTTGGGGTGTTGCCAGGAATAGGAGTTTGCAGGGCCTTGCTGTTCCACATCTCTAGCAGATGCTGAACTCCAATACCTTCTCTGCCTAGGGATCTTTTGGGGCATGCGTTTCTTTAGTTTGCCACGTGCCTCTTCAGGATGTCTAGAGTCTTATACCCAACCAGCCTCATTCATTTACTCACTGAACCTTGCAAGACTCTCGAGTTTTTAACTCCTGACCCTGGACTCAGAGCTAGAAGAAAGATCTGAGATGACAAGAACCAGTCTCTTCCTCTTGAGAGCAATGCAGTCTATAGAGAAGAACAGAGTAGCTTACTGGGCCACATACAAAACTAACTAGTAGCAAAGCCAATGCTAGTGTTCAGGTCTCCTATTTAGGTAGCTTGCAAGGAAGGAAACAAATTGCAGGCATAAACCAATGGACTTTTAATTTGCTTCATAATCATCTGTTAAAAAGAGAACAGATTCTCCAGTTATCACCAGATTCTAAGTCAGTAGCTCTGGGATACTACAGAGGGATCTGCACTTCTGGTGGGATCATTAATTTCTGAAGACTTGGCCTGAAAATCACATTAGGACAGTGGTCTCCAAAGACAAATCTCTATGTAAAATAAGGCTAAAGGTGAGTTTCCCCGACTCTACACAGATTCACCTATTCCCTTCTCAGGCCATAGTTAGTCAAGTGAAATTGGATATTCAACTAAAGAAATGATTCCCAGATGTCAGTAGCTTACAACCAGGGCTGTCAAATAAAATACCAGACATTAAGTTAAATCTGAATCTCAGTTCAACAGAGAGAGAGAGAGAGAGAGAGAGAGAGAAGAATGTACCCAATGTTTAGCATAAATGTATCCCATGCAATATTTGAAATATACTGGTCCATGTTATATTAATTAGGACTACTGTGGTCTGGATCTAAACTGTCCTCCAAATGCCAAGTGCTAGGGCTTTGGTTTCCAGCTGTAAGACTTAGAAACCTATTGGATCAAGAAGGCTCTAAAGTCATCAACAGGCTAATCCACTGATGGATTCATAATATGACTTTCTTAGAAAGTTATTGAAACTTAGAAAGTGGGGCCAATTTGAAGGGAGTAGGTTACAAGAATATAACCTTGGGGACTATACACCTTGTCCTGGCCCTTGCTCTCTAGCTCTGTCCCTCTCCATTCTGATTCATGGCTGTCAAGGAGTGAGCAGATTTTCCTTGGTCATGTCTTACACCAATAGGCCAGCAACAATAAGCAAGTCAATTGTAGACTGAAACCTCTGAGGCTGACTGAACCTTTCCACCTTCAAATTGTAATCTTCAGGTATTTTGTCACAGTAACAGAAAGCTGACTACAACACAGGGACCCAGGCTGATAAAGCAGCCTTGATCTGGAGCACTGTGACATGAGTGGAAATGGGAACTGTAAACTCTCCCCTAAAGCCTTTGGTCAGAAGTGACAAACATCACTTTTTCTTTCTTTCTTTCTTTCTTTCTTTCTTTCTTTCTTTCTTTCTTTCTTTCTTTCTTTCTTTCTTTCTTTCTTTCTTCTTTTTTCAAACAAGGAACACCATGGCCAAGTGTGGAATTAGTAAAGCACAGAAAAACCAGTGTTCTCCAAAGGAGAATTTTGGTTAGTCTGCCCTAGCAGGAGTGGTTTGGATAGCCTATCAGACATCATTCACAGGATTAAAGCTGGTGAGAAATATGCTTTTAGCAGAATCTTTTGGGACTTTTACGCCAAGATGAGTAACCTGGACTACTTCATGAGCCACACAAAGGTCACACATCATTAGTGCCAAAAGATTCCAATATATTCTTTTTTTAAAAAAAAATATTTTATTATTTTTTTTCTTGTTTCAGAACTTTTGTTTGTTTGTTTATTTTTTTATGGCCAGCTCAGCCTGCCCTGAGGACAGGGCTGCCGCAGCATGTGGTGCCGAGGATTGAACCGTGGTCCCTGCAGCCACCTGCAGGCACTTTAGACCACTGAGCCATCCTGCTGGGCCCCTTTTCCAATATATTCTTATGTTTAAAAATAAACTACTTTAAGGCCAACCAGATAGATCAGCAAACTAAAGCGCCTGCTTAGGCAGAGTGTAGCAACTGGAGTTTGATCTCTAGTGTGCTGTGCTGACTCTGCTCCCAGAGTTCCCTGAGATGCCTACAATCCCAGAACTTGGGAGGCTGAAAACAGGTGAATCATCATGACTTTGATCTATGTAGTGAGACCCTGTAGACATTGTACTAAAGACAAAAAAAAAAAAAAAAAAAAAAAAAAAAAAAAAAAAGAGCTACTTTAAAAAAATAAAGATATTTTACATTTTCTCTTGTCTGTGATAACAAGTAGCTGTCAGGATGCTACCTAAGACAAAATCTCATAAAAACAATCTGTTTCTTCCAGACAAAAGCCATAGTTTAGCAATGAAAAATAAATTATTTGATTTTGAAAGCAACCTGATTGTATGGAGGGTATATGTTTGAAGATATATCTCTATAACATTGTGATTTCTGCTGCCAAAAATATGTTATTATATATAGAAGCCCATATCTGTACACCAAACTTGCAGAGTGAGAAATCTTTCCAATAGAGCATTGGAGTTTTAAATATATGGAGGATTTCACAGAGGGACTGGTACTGCTCTGGCTTTGTTATGGGGGGGCATGCTAAAGAAAGAGACTCCTGCTACGCTGCTAGGTGTTCTGCAAAATCTCACTACACTTAACTGTGTTCTTTTTTATGTATTTGGTACAGGGTCTACAGAGATCTATGAGGTCTTGCTATGTAGATCAGACTCGTCGTGATCTTCCCATTTTTAGCCTCCCAAGCACTGGGATTAGAGGTGTGCGCAACCTGATGTGCTCCAAGGGTAGAGAGGGCACAGCACACCAGAGATCAAACCCAGCCACTGCGCTGTGCCTAAGCAGGTGCTTTAGTCTGCTAAGCTATCTGGCTGGCCTGTAATTGTATTCTTTGATAGCACTGGTTGGCCAACTCAGAACCGTGGCACCATTCTCTTTTATAGATGCCAATTTACTTGTTCACTCCCCAAATATGCCTGCAAAACCTACTCTTCCCAGACAGCCAGCAGATCTTTCCCTATCTTCCAGGTTACACATGCTTCTTTTATTTTTGTTCCATGACAACAGTTTACTGCCCAGCCAGGCGTGGTGGCTCACGCCTGTAATCCCAGCACTTGGGAGGCTGAGGCAGGAGGACTGGTGCGAGTTCGAGACCAGCCTGGGCTACAAAAGTGAGCTCAGGACCAGCCTCAACTGCATAGCGAGACTCTGTCTCAAAAAAAAAAAAAAAAAAAAAAAAAAAAAAAAAAAAAAAAAAAAAAAAAAAAAAAAAAAAAAAAAAAAAAAAAAAAAAAAAAAAAAAAAAAAAAACAGTTTACTGCCCTTTCTTCCTCATATACAAAGAAACACTTGGCATGTAAAACAGCTGAATAAATTTCCCAGAGTTATTCTTTGACCCTGTTTAAGAATGACTGATGGACTGCAAAGAAAATGTAACCAGCTACATTTCAGTTAAAGTCTTGTCATAAGATGTAGCACAACAGAAATGAACATTTTGATTTCATAAGTCTTGGGACCATGTAATTCCTTCAAGTCATCCTCTTTTGCGATATGTTAAGTGGTGGCAGCCATTAAAACCAAGTTTTAAAATAAACCTAAGGAGGCTTTAGAGAATTATATAACAAAGTTTTTAACCAATATTCTCAAAAGTGAAAGGTGTCTATGCAACCACTCTGTTATTTAAAAAAAAAAAAAAAAAAAAAAAAAAAAAGGTAAGAGCAGAACTAGTTGGTAGTCAATGAGTAAAAATGTCTCAAATATTGTTTTATATTGAAATTTAGGGCAGGCCAAATAGCTCAGTGGATTAAAGTGCCTGAAAACTGGTACAGGGGCTGGGGTTCAATCCCCAGGCCTGCCATGCCCTAACCCTAGGGTGCACTGAGACCACAATTGAGGATGGGCATGGTGGCACATGCCTGTAATCCCAGCTCTTGGGAGGCTATAAACAGGTGGCTCACTATCACTCTGATCTAGTAGTGAGACCCTGAATACCCTGTAGACCCTTCCCTAAAATATAAAAAAAAGAAAGAAAAAAGAAAAGAAATTTATATTTTTACATCAATGTATTAGTGATAATAACTCATTTATAAATAAATATGCAGATATTAGGGATTCATGCTCAGAAATGTCCATAATTAGTAGAATGATTTCAAATGTTTACATACCACTGCTTTTAGAAAGACTCTTTTAGACATACTGTGGTATCAACAACAAAAATGGTAGCTATGGTTTAAGTCAAGAACAATTAGCAGAGTAATAAGCTACATTATGGTTTACATTTTAATTTGAACTTTATTTCTTTATGTTATGGCCAGCTCAGTCTGCCCTGGGGGTGGGGCTGGCATAGCATGTGGTACTGGGGATCAAAGGTTGCCTAAGCTCTAAGCTTGCCTAAGCAGGTGCTTTAGACCACTAAGCTATCTCACTGGCCCCTACCTTTTTCTTTTTTTTTTGCCTTTTTGAGACAGGGTCTCACTATGCAGTTCAGGCTGGCCTTAAGCTCACTTTTGTAGCCCAGGCTGGTCTCAAACTCACACCAATCCACCTGCTTCAGCCTCCCAAGTGCTGGGATTACAGGTGTGAGCCACCATGCCTGGCTGGTCCCTACCTTTTAATTTGAAAAGAGTAGAAAAATTTAAGAGTATAAGACAGTGCAAGTCTGGGCATGCAACTTAGCAGTATAACAGAAAGGCATTTTGCATAGCTACCTGATATTTTATTCTCTATTAACTGATAATTATTTCATTGTCATTTAGTAGCTTAATAACATTTAAGAAGAGTATTTGAAATTACTTAGAAGCCTTTTAGACTGCATTTGAAGGAGTTTGTTTTCTAGACACCCAGTGAACTCAGATGCTGTTACAAGCTCTTAGGATTGACTTTCAGAATACAAGTTATTTTACATACTGTTTTCACACAGCAATGTTCTTAGTGTCTGCATTTTGCTCTCTGAGGTTGATTAATACTCTAAATGAATCCTAGAAACCAGTGCTAAGCCACTAACATCTGTTCTTTAGGCATGTTGGTGGCCGGACCCCAAGTGGTTATTCATATAGCATGTGTGTCATAAGATAAGGATAAGAAGAAGAGAATTCACCAATGACTTCAAATCAGTCTCACAGTCAGCCGCTACTGGGCATCCCCTCTGCCTTTCCAGTTAAGGATGTGGCTCTGCAGACCCAAGTGACTCATTGACCCATTAAACATCTACAAGGAGGTTTGCAAAAGAGAGAACAAAGGCATTGCTTAGTGTAAAATATCAAGTGTCAAAGCCAATGCCTGATTTTTTTTTTCATTAATTTCCATAAGACTTGTCTTCCCCCTTGGCACTGAAGAAATGCCTTTTACTTTGTATCTGTAGTCACAAGCCACCCAGTAATAGAATTCATTGTTTGTGAATGCCGACCCATCCAGCAACCACTGGATGCACCATGGGTGTTATTCACACATGACAGTTTTTTACATATTTATTTACATTTTTTCTCTTTTTAGGAAACAGAGCCAAAATCCACAGATGTCATTATCCATCTGTACACTTTTGTTTACTCCCCAGAAGGCAAGTATACTGCATTTTAAAAGTTTTGGACATTTGTTCTTATCAAAAATGACTTAGAAAACTCTGACCATTTCACGTTTACCCCCAAGTTAAAGTGCCAGTCAAAGCTTGCTTCCCAGAGAGCTTTGAGATTCTGGCACAAAAGCCATATTATAAGCACAAATTGAAAAAGCATCATTTATATTCATTTGCTGCTGTGGCATTTCTCCCTGGAATCTTCCTGTCAACACTGGGCGAAAGGACTGACCTCATCTACATTACAAATATCCTTTCAATGGTCCACAGGTAGGAAAGATATGCATTGCAATAGTATGGGAGGAGAAACTTGTGTTCTTCCCTCAGAGATTCTCAGCCTTCTCTCTCCACAAAAATGGCCGAACTAAATCAGTGTGCATATTATAAATTGTTTCAGCAAAACCCGATTATGGAATCAATACCGCGCTTTGTGCATCTTGGCTGAAAAGAATGTTGATTATCTGATTGTGGCGATCCATGGGAGAGTAGCTGGAGGGAAGACTTTCAGAGAAGTCGTTTAGAATGCATCTGCTCTGGGCAGAGAACAGTCTGTGCTGGCCTCCTCTGCTATGGGAAGGCATCCAGAATGGAGAAATTTCTAACGAGATGGCTGCTGCAACCTGTGGGTCCGTCTTTTCTCAGAGACAGTAGGGCCTTGCTCTGTGACTTAATAGATATCAAAGGGACTTTGTGTCCCAGAGGATCCCACAGGGGGTTTGCCCGCTGGATTAAAAGTAGAGCAGGGTTCTTACAGATTCTCAGGCCCACTGCCACTTGGGACTGTTTTAGGACCTGGAGCAAACCTGAGGTTGTGTTACTTGGGTCGGAGGTCTGATGACCAGGGTCCATATATATGAATAGGGATGGAGTGATTGGAAACTGTTATGGCTTGTGTCAAGTTGTCCCCCCAAAGCCTCATGTAGTTATGGGACAGACTTCTTACAAGACCTATAGAGTCTCACTATGCAGCTCAGACTCAATGATCCTCCTCTTTTCAGCCTCCCAAGCACTGGTGTTACAGGCACGTGCCACCATGCCCCGTCTCAATGGCCATCTCATCTCGCCCTGGGTCAGTGCCAACACAGCCTGCCAGGGATCAAACCCTGGTCCCTGCATCTGCCTACGTAGGTGCTGTAGTCTGCTGAGCTATCTGGCCAGCCCTTCTTCACTTTTAAAGAACACAAACTGTTCCAGGTATCTTTCATGTTGGGAGTTTCATTCCTCCATAACAAGTATTACACTCAGACTGGGACAGATCGCCTGAATGCAACATAAGGGAGACTGACTTGCTCTCTGTTGCCCTTCTTGCTGCTATTTTTCCCATTTGCTCTTGCGGTTTTGCTGTTTTCCTCTGCCATGAACTGCTTCCCTCTGCCATATGACACTCTGCCTTGGATCTAGCTGAGTAGGGGCTGAAACCTCCACTAATCATGAGCTAAGTAAACCTTTCCTTCCTTCATTTTGGGGGCTGGATATTTTGTCCCAGCAATGAGAGAAAAGTAATCAAGACAGAATTCTAGGATGCGGCCATAAAGGAGGAAACCCCAGGAAGAGGAGACCCATATTTAAAGACCCTTCCCTAAAATCTCTGCCTGAGACTTTGCGTGAGGTCCTGCAGAGTGAAGCAGCCATGAACTAGCTGTTTCCTCTGTTTTTCTTTTTATCTTCTTCAAATGTTATCATCACAAAGCATTTCAAATGAAAACTAAGTAAAGAGCAGTAAAATGAACAGCCATCTGTCCATCGGCACCATTCCTTCAACAGCTATCCACACGTGGGTAATTGGCTTCCATCTATCCCACCTCCCTCTGCCCTTCAGGTCATTGTTGAAATTAGGTCATCTTTGATTATATTGAACATAACACTTAGCCCAATTTCAGTTCTTCTGTTCATTCTCTTTTGTCAATCATTGTCACCAATCAGTCTGTTGTGTTGGCCAGGAACAGACACATGTCTCCAGGGAGCCCTGAGTTTGGGGATAGATGTTGGGACTAAGAAGATCTGCTTAACTTAATTGGATTCAAGAGTTACTTAGGTCCTTGGCATAGTGTTGGATTGATGATAGGAATAAGTCATGATTCCTGACCTCCAGGCTTTGTGCTTTAGGACTAGGTAGTGGATAAGGTCAGTAGCAGGTACTAAATCAGGAAAGACAAGGTGTGATCACACAGAAAGGAAAGGTAGAATACAAAACAGGTGCACAGGCTGTGTAGGTGGATGTAGAGGCAGATCAGGAAGTGCAGTTGAGTCTGATGCCCAGAGAGAGACGGGGAGGGCTAAGAAGGGATGGCAAAGGAAAACACTGAAGTGTGAAAGTGGGAATGGGAGTAGGGGCAGGAGAGCTATCCAATCTGTGGGTTTCACACTGTGCAAGGGCTCTGAAGGAGTCCTCAAGGTCAGAAGAGAGAGGCAATTAGGTTCTTTCTCGTTTAACAACTAGACACATCTTATTTTGAAGTAAAGAACAAAACTACATTTCTAGAAGCCTAGTTGCTAGAAAGAAACTCCAGATCACAATTGGGAAACTGAAGGAAATCAGTAAAAATTAGGCATGAGGATAATAAAAGAAAACTCTAACAGCTGCCCACAAACACAGCATACTTTGGGTTCACCAGCCACACAATACATTCTCATAAAGCTGTATATGAAACTTGACTGAAATTCCTGATGCATAATATGTAACAACCCACAGTCCTTTTCTACCAAGTCCTAAAAATACAAGGTTTGGGCTCTGCCCATGAAGCATTGGTAAAGTGTCCATATTTTGTGAATAAAACAGAAGAGTAACATGATTTTTCAAAAGAATAAGGTTTTCATTACAAATGCAAACATACTTGTAAAGGAAAAGTAAAAACACTAGCAAAATGTGAAAAGACAAAAAAAATTATAACCCCCCCAACTACCCAAGTATTTAGGTGTTATGCAGCGATTTTGGAATATTATCCATACTGAGTGGATCCAGTAGATCATTCCCACTCTCCCCATAATACTTGCCAATGAATTTGGCCTAATATATTTATAGCTATGTTGTTTTAAGAATCAATTCTAGTTTGAACTCAAATTATATAAAGGGAATAAGGAATTATGTTGGTATCAAGCAACAATATGAAGTTTATTCCCAGAGACCTATGAAACAAACCCAATGCTAAATAACATTTGCAGGGTCTGCTGAGGATTACAAATGGAGGCTCAAATAGCCTATGCATGAATATCTAGAATTTTTATAGATAAGTGGATGATTAAATATCATATGTTTATATAAATATGCTCTATTTTCTTTCTTTTCTAAGTATGCCTCCATAACAATTTCCCTTTGGAGATCATTAAGTGACATAATGTTCTATTCTCCTTTTGTCATAAACAGCAATTCCTTGGGATAACTCCCTGGGTATCCTTGTGAGTCCATCGCTTCATCCTAGGATGGGAGCATGGCCAGAAATAACCACAGTGGGGTTCAGAGCAGGTCCTCCTTTAGCTCTGGTCTGAGTGAATTGTTCCACATTTTTTATATGCAGGTGGACTGTGTGCTGGGCACACAAAGACAGGTAAAAAATAACCCTCCAAAATCTAAGCTTACAACATTGATCCAGTTAGGAGGAGGTAACTGCAAAGAAGGGAAGAGAAGAAAATTCCAGGCAGTAAGCAGAACATGGGTAAAATCCCCTCAGGTTGACTGACCTTGAGAGATGCAAAAGTTGCATGTTTTGCTATACAGGTCATGCTTAAACTTGCCCTTAACCACCCAGCAGAAAAGTTTAACCACAAGGCATAAAACAGAAAGCTAGATTAGAATGCTGAGTTGTAAAAGGCTTAAATCAACAGCTTCCAACATTGTCAGTTTTGAGGGCTAGGGAGATAGATCAGTGGCATCAGCTCCTGCCTGGCAACACAACGTCCTGAGTTCAATCACACACACAAAAATAGAATACTG
The DNA here is from genome assembly GCA_004027025.1 of Myocastor coypus. Classification (NCBI taxonomy): domain Eukaryota; kingdom Metazoa; phylum Chordata; class Mammalia; order Rodentia; family Myocastoridae; genus Myocastor; species Myocastor coypus. Next base: position 4,142 of record PVJA010036068.1, on the reverse strand, counting down.
CATGTGTTCATTTTGATAAAGAACAAAAATAGACAACATTGCCAGTTTTACCAATAACCCACTGTGATGATCACACATTGGCTTATGTATACAACTACTTTCTCTTAGTTCAGTGAGAAGAAATTTGGTTGTACAAATAATGATTTCAAAAATTATAACATCTATACCCTGTGCTCTGTATAATAGGAGGACAACAATATACATTGTATCAAATATTGAAATGTAGTACTAATGTGTTTTGAAACTGTCACATTGTTACACATTGTTTTTTTTTTTATTAAAAGTAATAAAATAAAAAAAAAGAAAGAAAAACATGGGTAAAGTTCCAGCAGCAGCAGCAGCAGCAGGTAGTTTCCCCAAAATGAGATACTAAGGCATGGAGGTGAGGCTCAGGTATAAGCAGGTTGCATCACAGGCATGGGGGTGGGGGCACTGTTAGCAGGGAGGTGGGCATCAGACCAGAAAATGCCCTTGTGGTCCTTCTTCAGAAGGTTTGTCTGCAGTGAAAGGCTTTTTTTTTGTCTTTTTGAGACAGGGTCTCGCTAAGTGAGAGGCTTTTGATGAGGCAAAAGACCCTCCGTTTTAAGGGAATCTTAAGTTCACTTAAACTACAAACTTACTCTTTCACCCTCTCCCTTGTAGCTAACCATAAGCCCACTTAGGGAAAACCAGGGTCATAAAGTAGGAACAAATAGTTAGAATAACTTGGGGACTAGGGCAAACCTTAAGCCAGACTGCCCCATACAAGTAAACGGTCAACGGTGTCTGGGAAATGTAAACCTTGTAGCAATTGTGTGACTTTCTTGTAAAATTCCTGAAAATGAGGTAATAAGGTAATGTGATTACTATTGAAACCTGATAAGTATATAATCTGAAAGCAAAGTTCAGGTTGGTACTGACAACTTGGGAGTCCTGACCCAAAGTCAGGGTGTTGGTCATGAGTGTGCCATAAAAGCTTCCTTGTTCCTCTGCACTTGCCTCTTGGGTGTCAGGGGTACTTAACTTTACTCACTGTCACCTGCCACTATAATTTTACCAAGGAGCCCCATGGCCAGGGTAGCTCATACTCCCAGATTAGTAAGTGGAGATGGAGGCAAATAGGCTCCAAGGAGATTTTGAAATTCCACTGGCCAGGACTTTGGGGAAAGGATTGGATTAGGAATGATAAGAAAATAGGTAATGGGCGTATGTGGTAGAGATGAAAGAAATAAATAAGCTAGAGACTCTGAGAGAGGAGGATTTGAGGAGTGGGCAGGTTATGAACTGATTTGAGGAATATGGGCTGCGGTACATTTGGGACATCTAAGAGAGCAACAAGAAAGCCGGAAGACAGACCAGTGGAGCTGTGAAAAGGAGCGTGGGGCTGCAGCTTTAAAATGTGTGAGAATCATAACCACTGAGTAAAACCTGGGGTGACACCCGGGGAAAGACTACCCGCTCACCTGGCAGAAATGGAAGAAGCAAACTTTCCAGATCAGAACGTTTAAAATGAAATTATGCAAGTGGTGGACTGAAATGAAAATAGAAAACCAACCACACCTATAGCATTTCTGACTGTAAATAGGCTTGTCATACACAAACCACCTGCAACCACACAGATCATAGATGATGTGCCCACCGTTGCCCAGGATCTTTTGTGTCTCTGAGTTTAAATCAGATGCCTGTTACTTGCACATTTTGCCAAATATATCTTGCCAGCATATTTTATGCCTCAGTTAATTTACTTGACATCTAATTTAGTTGACACATAAAAATAAAATCAATTTTCAGACAAAATACACATAAAATAAGTGAAACAGTATAATAGGCTTCAAGAAATTAAAATGTAATATATTTAAGCTCCTAAAGCTTCTAGAACAGTAGATATTGTAGGTGTATATATATTTTTTACAAACTCCTGTCAAATATACCATAATAAATGTTGCTACTATACATTCAGAAATTTATTGCTTGGAATAGTTTGTCAGGAAAAATGAAGATTTTATTGAGGTTTCCTTTACAATGTCTGAGCTGCTCAATATGAATACCCTGTGTACTGATGTTTAGGCTGTAATTAAGGCATGACAATGATTATTACTTTAGATATAAACACTATCAAATTTTCATTGGGTGAGTTCTTTTTTTAATTAATGTTGTGCTATTTTCTGTTCATTATCTTGTTTGCTTATGTTTCCTGTCATTTTCCAGTTGTCTGCTTGAATCCAGTTTTTTAATAGTGATTTAGCAACTGATAATGTGTATTGATTTCACTCTTGCTTCTAATTTACATTTTTATCTCTTTGGTTGATATATTTGGCTTAATCATTTTATTTTTGTAAGCAGTTGTATAATTTGTTAATTTATTTAGGTGATTAAATTTGGCATCTAAAGGGAGTTTGTTTTAGAAAATGGTCCCTGAAGAAATTAGTGTTTGGCATTTCCAACATGTCAAAGGGCTGGCCTCTTACTGATAACTAGAAATGTAACACTAAAATCTTCTAAGTGGCTTTATACTTTTAACCTGTGACTATAGAGAGCTGTATATGCCAGTAGGTGGTGCAAATCGCCTCCATTTCAAGTGGAAATGTAATTTAAAATTGTGATGTAACTATTTTCACTGTAAAAATAATATTTTAACATGCTTTTTTCAACTGCAAAATTATATCCTGCTCTTTCCAAAGAAAGCAGCACTCACTTTTCTTATGTTTTATTCTACAGACAGTGCTGTGATGATTACTATATAGAAGAGGTGAGGAGAGGAATTAGAGGGGGCTAGACAAGTGGGGGCATTTGATGAAACTTATGTATAAGAAGATAAGTCATTTTTTTTTTTTTTTTTTTTTTTTTTTGTCTTCTTAAAATTTAGTACAGGGTCTGCAGGGTCTGAGTACATAGACTGGTCCCATAGTGATCCTCCTGTTTTTAGCCTTCCAAGCACTCTCAGTCTCAATCAAGTTATCAAAGCGCCCCAGGGGTGGGGCCAGACAAGGATTGAACTCTGGTCCCTGCATCTGCCTAAGCAGGTGCTTTAATCTGCTGAGCTATCTGGCTGGCCCTAGAGAAGTCATTTGCTCTTGTGCTTCAATTCTATAATGTAGTGGGTAGAGTGGCAATATTAGTGTGTTATTCTAATCATTTTTATGCCTGCATGATGAATCAAATGTCACTTTCTAAAAATAAAAGTCGGGGTTATTTTGCTTCTAGAAGCCTGGTACATGTGCATGAGAGGTGACAAAGTGGAATGATTAAGGGCAAGGATGACACCAGGGCAGCCTGCCTGAAATGGATCCCTTCTACTTCTGTGTATCTCTGGCTCTTTTCCTGCAGGATGTAGATGATAGCATTGACATGAGAATTCAGTAAACATTTATGTAATGCCTTTTTTTTTTTTTTTTGTACCAGTGATTGAACTCAAGATCTTGCGCTTGCCAGGCAGGCCCTTGTGCCATTGAGCTATTTTCCAAACTCTATCCAATGTATTTAAAGCCTGCACAATATGCTGGCACACAGTAGTCACTACATAAATGCATAAATGTTAGTGCTATCCCCCTAGGTACCGGGGCTTAAATTCAGGGCTCAAAGAGGGGGAATGAAGAATCGCCCTCCTCACTGCCTGTGTTCAGCTGCGCCCACTGCCCCTGCTGCTGCTGCTGTTGCCAGGAGACTCCTGCCCCCAAGTGCAGTGGGATCGCAGGCAGTGACTGGACCTCTCCATGCTGCCGATCTGGCAATGAGGCTCACAGATACCCACACTCAGTATGAACACAGACATTTCTCCCAAGGCCAAATAGAAATGGCTTTTGAATTATCCGCCATTTGGCCAGATTATCTGCACCACTGCTTCCATCCATTAGTGAGGACAGCCAGGAGGTGTCGGGATGGTCCTTTGTGTTCCAGGATGACCTTGTGGAGAGCTGATTACTGTCTGTGTGCCAACAAAGAAGATGTGTAACTGTCACTCTTTGCTTCACTCTGGTTCAGTGAAGCTTGATCTTCGGCCTGTGACCAGAACCCATATTGAAGAGCTTGTCATTGCTTGTGGTTTTTCTCAGAAGATCTGAATTCAGACTGAAACAAAGCTTTCCACTAGTAGAGGTATAAAGAATACATATTTGCTTTTGAGCTTTGTAGGCTCCCAATTTGGTGCTTGGGACCCCTTCTTT
>PVJA010036067.1:0-21376 GCA_004027025.1 Myocastor coypus | reverse complement strand
TAATCTTTTTTTTTTTTTTTTTGCATTATGGCCAACTCAGCCTGCTGTGGGGGTGGACTGTCGCAGCATGTGGTGCCAGGTATTGAACCAAGGTCCTAAGCTTGGTTAAATAGGCACTTTAGACCACTGAACCATCTTGCCAGCCCCTCCCCACAATCTTGAGTGGAACTATTATTCCCTAGATTACTGGTGAGCAAGTTTTCAAAGCCAACCCTTATGTGTGATACACAACTGCCTTTATAGCAGTAGTGCTAATGCTGACTGCCCTCTTGAATTGCATAGAGTAAGGAAATTTATCCTCTCAAAATACATAGCACAGGCCAGGCATATGGGAAAATCTCAGCAAATACCAGTTACTGCATCACTATTGTGTGTGCTGGAGACAGCATGAGGACATGGGGAGAGAGCAGCACAGAGGGGGTCCCAGAACCTGCTGCAGCAGTCCCAGATGAATCTCCTCCAAATCAACTGCTGTGAATACTGTATTTGCCTCCATTAGTTAAAAGAAGCTTTCCATCCATTTCTTTTAAGACTATTTTGCAGTCCAAATCATCATGAGCTTTTTAAAAAGATAGAGAGCTTTTGATCCAATCTAAAACTATACGTTAAGACATCAGCATCTGACTGATACACTGCGCTCTTTCAGGCGCTTTACTTTCAATGGTAGCAATGTGATGTTTGCATCTAGGGCGAATTATGAATTTCTACTAATTCTTAGATGAGACGAGGCTTAACAGCTAGGTTGCAGCCTGTGCATTTAATCTACTTCAGAGGAGCTTCATATACTAGATGGTCCTAGTGGGTTTGGGGAAAGAATGTAAAGTATCATCAATGAGACATAAAGCAGGCTTGAAAGGATGGAGCCTCTTGTTTTCCGAATGGACTGAACTGTTGCTAAATTCCAGTCACTGCCTAAACACGCATGCTGCTTATCCCAGCCCAAGCTCCCACCAGCTTTTGCTTTTCACTTGATCCAGTCCTCCTTTCCCTGCTGGCAGTGTTTGCAACCCTTTACTTCACCCTGTGCTGCTTGGCGAGGTGGCTGCTGCCTAATTAACCGCCCACATAACAGTTCTCCCTCTTTTCTCTTTTCTCCAACCATGTTAGTGTTTATCCCTGCTTTTATGATATTTTGAGAAATACTTTGAAGCAAGTTTTGAAAAACAAGTAGTGATGATGATTAGCTAAGTGTTTCCATTGTTTGGGGGAGGTGTGAATTGCTCAGATAGCTGGCAGCCAAGTGTCAGGCTCTGGGAAAAACAGGAAAGGCAAATTCCAGTACCTTTAAGGTAACTTTTGATGAAGATTAGGTTTTTAAAATCAGCCTCACATACCACACCCTCACACCCTCACTGTTATCACAAGGTAGACACATCTGTTGCTCCATCCAGTCTTCAGCATACGCTTTCAGCTATGACTCTCATTTTGAGTTGAATTTATGTTTCTCAGGAGTTGTATTTTGCACCCTGAATGCATCACGTTAAGTAGTCGGAGATCATTGTTTAAGAAATTAGGGAGCACTTTTCTATTGTAATTGATCACTGAAGGTATCCCGTATTTTGCCTCCCTGTTACATAGTCATGTCTGTGCTAAAGTTGGAGCCAAATTTCTGTTCAATATCAAGGCACTGGTTGTGTGCAAAAATACCTGCTGTGACAGTGATATGACTTCTGGCTTCCAGGAATGAATGCTTCCCACCAGAACTTGGTAACTGAGCCTAGCCCTGTATCTGCTGCACAATAGGGCGCCAGTATCAGTTGAATTGGTGATTTTATCATCTACATTCTGCTCATATGCAAGTGAGTAAAAATTAAACATTGAGACTTGTGTTCTCTCTAATTCCACCAGAATGGATGATTTTAGAGAAATTTCTTAAATATTTGCTGTCTCCATTTCCTTATGAAGAACTGTCCATCTCATGAAGGACTTAAGAAAGAAGAACACTGAACATCAGCCTAAAGCCATATTCTTTAAAACTATACTTAAATTACCTTAGGTAGAAGTAGCATAATGGTGACTCCATCATTTTAGCTTAATTGTTTTCTATACTCGGTTGGATAAGTGGGACATATTAGCAACACATATTTGTAGAAGAAAGCTCTTACACATGCTTAGCACACAGTGAACGATAATGTTTCTGGTGTGAGAGCTTCTAATCCAGTTGAAGAAAATATTACAAACCAATAAAGCAGAATTTCTCCATCCTTTGCCTAAGACATTATGAGCTACATAATTCCTTGTTCTGAGAAGCTGCAATGGTATATTGTGAGATGTTTAGCAGCACCCTGGTCCTGGTTACTCCTTCCTAGTTGTGGCAACCAGTACTCTTTCTACATATTTTCATGGCCTTTGGTTTCCCCTATGATATAAAATGATTTCTTATTAAAATCTATTAGTGTAAAAAGTGATCTGTTATGCAAATTACTATTTGATCATCACATCAAGAAGCAAGAGAGGGAAATTCACTGGAGTGGATGAGCTGGGATAGTTGAAGCTTAAACTACTTTCTGAGAACCAGGATAAGATTTTCATAAGCAGAGAAATTATTTCTGGTGTCGAGATCTGTGCTGTGGTTCTAAGCCTGGAGTACAATTGGATGGGAGTGTGCAAGGGCCTGATGACTAGACCGCCAGGCTGTAATGGCAAAGACTGCAGATAATGGGAAATCAGGCTCATTAGGTTGGTGGTTCCTGTGAGAATAAAATGATGAAAGGGAACCTGTGGATTTCTGATCAAAAGAGTGGCAAGGTGTCAAGGGTATTTGAAGTGTACCGCTGTAGCATATAGGACGGGTTGGAGGGAAGATAGATGGACTATCTCTCTCTTCATCCCTGCTGTTACCAAAAGAGAGGGGGAAACAAATCAAAATGCAGAGCCGAGATTCCTGATACAGCGATCACATGCCTTCAATTGGTTTGCTATAAATGGCAAATCCCTCTTGTCAGAGGGCAGGCTCTGTAGATACGCTTCTCCTTCTCTTTGCCAGCATTTTGGAGATTAAAAGATGTAGATTTGTCTTTGAAAGTAATTGCCTTCTTTGCATTAATATACTTCATCAGATCTTTCAGATCAGATCCCAGGGGTAACATCCATATTATGACAATAATTCTCTTTTCACTGGTCTGTCTTGCCACTGTACTCTCTTCAGCTATGTGCTACCTTTCTCATCTTGCTTGCAAAATATTCTTAATCTATTTTCCCTACCATCTCTCTTTCCTAGTAATATGTAATGCATGATCACACTAGTCACCCACCACAAGACTGTACCCAATGATCATACCTAGAAGAAAATTTTATTTTTATAGTTTACTTTTGTCGAAATACATAGTATTCACATAGGTGAGATTAATAACGTCATGGCACATAGACTATTCACAAAGCATGCTATGTACTTTTAATATTTATTTATTTACTTGCTTCTTTGCTATAGGGTCTCACTACACAGTTCAGACTCATGGTGATCTCCCTGTCTCAGCCTCCACAGCATTGTGATTTATAGGACTCTGCCACCATGCCAGGGTTTGGGGCTGGGCTGGTACACCCAGGATTCTGGGTCTGGCATGGTATGTAGTACTGGAGATCGAACTTAGCTCCTTCTGTTTGCAAGGCAGGTACTTAGCCAGCTGAACCATGTCCTCAGCTCTACTGTGTACTTTTATATTTTAATAATTTACACCTTAGTGTGCTAGACCATCTGTATGTCAAATCTAAATCTACAGTGTGAATAACCATAATCCAAATGTGAATATGTGAAAATTTAGGGCAGGATTTGTTGTAAAATACGAGCTTCATAATGTGACCAATATCAAGGCATGTGAACTAAGAGAAAAAGTCACTTTCTAGTCATAGAAAGATGGTACATAGGATGGCTATCACACCAAATCTCCAAGTTGTTATAATTAAAAAGCTAAAGTAGAAGATGTCAGGTGAGTGGTTTATAGTCCCACAGGTTTAGAATCCCATGAATCTCAATTTAGACTGTCATTTAATAATGAAATGATATGGCCCATGCAAAACATGAATCAGTGGAGGCTTTAGGATTAGTCAAGTTCAGTATATATAAGAAAGAAAAGGAAACTGGCTATATCTCTATTTTCACTGACCGTATCCCATAAAGTATTCGTTTTAATAATTAGCGAAGGAAACCTCCCGCATACCCTTTCATCTATATGATGTACAGGACAAGCTTATAGAATCAATACTAGCATTGAAGCTTCCGTACACTCTTTCCTATGTAGGAGGAACCAAACTGCAGCAAGAGCAGCAAACCATATAATCCCTGACCTCAAGAAGGTCAACATTAAGTCAATGCCATTGGATGGTTCTGTGTGTCACAGATCAAGACTAGTATGGTCTGCAGAGAGGTGGCAAGTTTTGTGGAGGATGTTAAACTTAACACTAGTACTTGAAGAGTAAGGTGTGGAAGAAGAGTAATATGTGACAAAAACCAACATGGAGTCTGAAGGGCAACCTGAGCACCTTCCCCAACTACAGTAGAGAAGGAGAGAAGAGAGCTATTGACAGGAACATGGAAAGCTAAGGTCAGAAGAAAAAGATGCTCCTAGGTCTGAAGGCCTTGGAAAACAGGTCACTTAGTGTTGTCAGCAGTAGTAGCCATTGTGCATGGAGCAATGTTGAGAAAAGTAGTACTGTGCTAGAAATGGAAGCTCCTCTTAAGCAAGAACTGTTATAGAGTATTCTATGGCCCAAATTTAAGTAGAGTACATTGGGAAACTTCCTGGCACTGTGGTTTGTATTGGCCATTTCCATGAATGTGCTTAAAATCAACCTTAATTCCAATGTGTTTGGTAACTTATTCTGTGGCTGTCACCAAGTAGGTAGGGTATCCTTGCCTGGGGAGCTGGGATTTAACTTCATATAACATCTTTGAGCCACTGTGCATAGGAGGTATTTTTGTAGAAGCAGGACTATTTGCACTTGGTACTAAAAATAAATGTATGGGGTGGAGAAAAGAACGGAAAACATGGAATTGTTTCCTATGTGAAAATGGACTTTGGCAAATTATTCTGTCATGCCCAAAACCTTTTCCCAGGCTTCCCTCTAAACCTAAGGGCATACTCATCTGCACACTCAGCTGGGTCATTAGGATGTTACGTTCACGAGGGCAGGGAATTTGTTATGATCATTTCTGTTTTCCCTGTACCAAGAATAGTGTCTGGCACGCAGTAGATGCTCAACATTCCCTTCTTTGAATAATTCACTTTGAAAATAATGAATTTTCAGTTTTTGACAGAAATGTTATTTGAATAATCATCTGTATTTTCAGCTTGCCCATTTAATATTGAATTTTTAAAATGACAGCTTATGTAATTCAGATGACATACTCGTACAATTTACCCTGCTAATGCGCACAGTTAAGTAGTTTTTGTATATTCACGGAGTTGTGTGCCATCATCACTAATTCTGGAACATTTTCAACTCTGCGGAAAGAAACCTGTGCCTTTATCAGGCCCTCCCCATGTTCTTGGCAGTCACTAAGCAGCTGCCTATTGCCATAGATGTCTCTGTATTGAACATTTCCTATAAACAGGATAATGTAGTGGAGGCCTTTCTGGCTGATTTTCTCCACTTAGTTAAATGTTTTCAGTGTTCATCACTACTGTAGTGGGGTCCATCCTTCATTTGTGCCCAAATGTTATAGTTTGGCTCTGAGGCCACATGCTGGGTGCTCGGTTGCCTGCTGCCAGGCTGTCTGAAAGTGATTGGGCCATGAGAGCTCTAACTTTATCAGTGGAAATACCTATTGATAGATTCATAATTTGATGATATTATTCAAGGAGAATAGAAATTTAGCTGGTCAGGCCCAGTTGAAGGGAATGGGTCCTGGGTGTGTGACTTTGGGGCCTACATTTTGTACCTGTCACTATGGACCCAGAAACGACAGAAGCAATGTGATTATGCATTGAAATTTCAGAGAGTGTTAAACAAAATAAATCTTTCCTCCTTCTAAGTTGAATATATCAACTACTTTGTCATGGTGACAGAAAGCTGACTAATTCACTAACATTCAGAGCATAATTATACTACGTATTCTTTACCCGCTTATCCATAGATGGACATTTGGGTCTCTGTTGTTGGAATATTGGGAATACTGCTGCTATCTACACTCATGTCTAGGTTATTTAGAAATGTACATTTTCATTTCTCTGGGGCATATACCTAAAAGTGGAATTGCTTGGTCTCATTGGCATTTGATGTTTCACTTTTGGAGAAATTGCCACATTGAAATCCATAGTGGCCTTGGCACATCACACTCCTACAGACCATGCACAAAGATCACAGTTTCCCTACATCTTTCCCAACACAGATAGTTGAGTATTGTTTTTATTACAGCCATCTTAGTGAGTGTTGACTTTGTAATAATAAATCTGTATTATAAATGTACATATGAAATTCAAGCACTAAAGGCTTAAATTAAGAGTCCTATGCCTCAAACGTGGCTTTACCAGTACAATATTTCCCTTCTAGAACTGTTAATTTGAACTGTTGTTGATGAAATAAAAAAATTGGGGACCTGCTAAGCCAGCTTTTAACATGTTTTTAATTTAGAGTGTGATAGTCATAAGAAAATACACACTGGTCCTTCAGATGGCATGGAAAATTCTAGAAATATGTCAGTTCACAGAATCTGTTAAGAAACAGTTTCTGTGCCAGTATGTTACATTTGAAACTGTATTTTCTGTGTGCTCAACTTGTATGCAGAACTTGAGAAAATGAAATTGAATTTTATGCCTCTTTAATTTGATTTGAAACCATGACCATGCCATTTCTTTATAATAATTGTAAGAATGTATCCAATATATGGCTTTCATCTTATACTAATTACAACCATTTACCATTTATAGAATACACAGTTTAGGACACCAGAAGTCATATTTCATGCTAATCGCTTTTCTGAAAATAAAGGGTTCTGTTGTACAAATTCAAGAACAGTGATAGGGGAAAAGAAAATCAATTGATATGTCACATCAAAGAGGAGATCAAAATGAAGATGTCAAATATATGATAAAGGCTCTCATAAATTACAAATTGTGAACTCACCCCACAATTTATTTTTAGGAAAATAAAATATCTTGACGCCTCGTTATGAAAGCCACTTCAAAGATGATTTGGTGTCATGGAATATTTCCCCAAGGCTTTGCCTGTTTCACATGCCAAGGGCTTCCTATGTGAGCAGGGTTCCCTGAGGCTCAGACTCAGACAAACAGCATACACTTTGAGATGTTATCTCAAAGGACAAGAAGACCATTTTTTGTGATCTGCTTCCCATTTCCTTCTTTGGGGACTGACAGAAGAATTAGAACTTGTCTTCATTTCTAAAGTTCTATGCAGAACACAAAGGAAGTGTTTCAACAGCTGCTTCTTGTCATTTTGTGAAAATAAAAACTTTTGATCTGAAAAATACCCATAAGTCTTCTAGATAGTTCTTACATGTCCCCTGTAGACTTTGCCTTAACACTACCAGGCTTGTCCTATCTCCCTCACTTGGAGGTAGTTTTATGTTTAGTAGGATTTTTTTATACATTAAGAGTAATACTTTGTTCATTAGAAGATGAAGATAAAAATCCATAAAAATAAAATCCTCTGCAGTCTCATGACCGAAAGCATACATTTTACATATTACTTTCCCATAGTTTGTTTATTAGCATTCATTTATTCCTTCCCCAGTAAATATTTACAGAGCACCTGAGCTGTAGCATGTATTTTGTGGAAATACAAACAGTGATTATAATTTTCTTTATAATAATTGTGTTGGCAATCATTGATGTAGTATCTGTGACCCTTCCCTTCCTAGAATGTAAAATACAGGACTGCCTCTGAAAGCATCATATTGTAACCATTTACTGTGCTTTTTTTTTTTTTTTTTTGAACTGGGGATTGAACTCAGGACCTTGCCCTTGCCAGGCAGGCACTTGTGTCCCTGAGCTATCTCCCCAGCCCTTACCGTGCCTTTAAAGATAATATTTTTGCCAATGCTGGGGATACAACATATGATCTCATATATATTAGGTAAATACACTGGAACACATCCCCATCCCCCAAATAATGTTTGTGATGGCTACTTAAGCTTACACTTTAAGCTTTTACCAACATTTATTATGTCCTTGTAACTGGTTACTTAAGATATTTTCCCTTAGTTTTGCTGTTATAATGAAGACAGTTTTGAACATATGTCAAAGGGGACACACATTTATATGGCTTTTGTTGTATTAGCTAAACTGTCCTCTGGAAAGCCCCACCAAGTAAGTATATATGAGCAGCATATTGAGTAGCTCTCAAATGCAGTTGCAGAAAGTTACCAAATAGTAAACCAAACAATGTGAATTTAGCCGTGCCCCTTTGCATATTATGAGACTCAGAATGTAAGAGAAGCAACCAGCTCAAAGGAAGCCAGTTTGTTTAGGGGTGTTGAGAGCCAAGGGGAACATCTTGCTCAATATCATAGTAGCATTGAGCTTAAATCAATATCATAGTAGCATTGGTGGGTCAGGGAGATAGTTCGTCAGTATTAGCACCTGCCTGACAAGCACAAGGACCAGGGTTTTATCCCTGGTACCACATGCTGTGCTGATCCTGATTGTTCTGACCTCTGAAAGCAGGTGTGGCTGGTTCATGGTTGTAATCCCAGTGCCAGGGAGGCTAAGCCAGGAGGATCATTACAAGTCTGATCTGTGTAGCAAGATCCTGTATCAGATAAATAAATATTTTTTAAAAAAATAGGCAGTTGTGCAGATTGCATATTTATTGCCTGATGAATTGTCTTTACAGAGGTAAGTGTGAACTAGAGGAGCAGCATGGATATAAATACAGAGACAAAATCCAAATTCCCTGTTATGCATGTGAGCTTCAATTAGGTGCTACGAATGACACAGGACTGACCAGTCCTTGCCCTCAAAGAGTCTAAAATCCAGTAGCAGGATGGGCCTACGTTCCAGTTCTGATTTAGGTGTTCATGTTATTCATGATCTTAGGGAGCTTACAGTTGGTCTTTGATCTTCAATTTTCTCATGTGCAAAATAGTGTAAAAAACAGAATTTTTGTGCGAGGGAAATGCAACACTACATATGTGGGTTTCTTATGTATCTGATGCTCCACAACTCATAAAATAAATACCATTGCTCTAGTAATGATGCTTCTAGCCTTCCAAAGAGTTTGTGGGGAGTAAATCAATTAATAAATACATGAAAAACAATACTACCAACCTCAAATTAAGATGCCAATTCTGAAGACAATGCAACTCTTTTGGTGAAGAATGATAACGTATGAGCAAGGGGCACCAGTCATAGAAGAGCAACAGAGATGTACCTCACTTTGTCTCATAAAAGGTGCATCTCATTATATATTCCTGCAGATTGAGGAAGATCACACGTTTAAAGCTAGTACAAGTTCTCATCTACTGAACTGTTGGGGCTTCTCTGCTCTTTGTGCCCAACTCATTCAGGGCTCCTAGAATTTCCTCTGTCTTGGTAGAATTCTGACAACAACATACTTGTTGTTGGAATTGTTGACCAAGCCTAGAGCTTTTTGGAAGTTGGTGGTATTTATCTCTTGTGCCATCTCTGAAGAATGAATTTTTTAGTTTGAAAATAGACAGGGCATTCAAAAGCTCTAAGTGTCTGGCTGAAGAAATTAGTCGCTGGACAAGCTGCATAGCATGTCTGTGAAATACAATTGATGAACACGCTTTTTCCCCTGAGTCACTTTCCTGTTATGGGGTGAAAGCTGGTCTATTTCTGTAATATGTGCTGACTTCTCTTCTCCTTGAGCCCACACATTGAATGCCCCTGGGTTTAAAAAGAATGGGATGAATTAACTGTTCTTCAAAAGTACATAAGAGCCTAATGCTGTAGGCTGTTATGAAATAAAACCTTTGCTGAATGGAAAATATTATTGTCTTCCTGCTTTCAAAAGTTACTTATTTACCTGTTGCTCAAAAGTACAGAGTAACTGATGGTTGAGAAAAAGTATGCTTTGTTTGATGGGTTTCATTTCAGCACCACAGACTTCCCTGAAGATTGCAAAGCTGTTCTATTGCTACACATTTATGTAGCTCACCCAGAGGAAGAAGAATTAGTCTGGTAATACCTTCCTGCCTGCCAATCCTACCTCACTAATTCAACCTTTGGAACTGATTTAGTCAATGGATCAGTACATTATTCAAGGTGGAAAATGTTACAACAAGGCTTTCTCATAAGTTGATGATTCACATAGACACAATTCGGGACTTTTAATCACATCCTATAAAAGAAGCAAATTTGAATGCTGCTTATGGATAGAATTGTGAGGAAAAGTAAAATATTAAGGAGCAGAAGGAGAAGCTCCTGATTAAGATCTATATGTTCATACATTTCTTCAGGGAAAAGAAACTCAGAATGTTGTGGTACAAAGATCCACCAAAATAGAACCACATCCACAGGCAAGACTAATGAAAGTGAGAGAGATGAGAGATTGAAAGTGATAAAGAATCTGAAGCACTGAGCCTGGTCCTGCTAAGCACTATACTCCAGGGGAAGAAGTCCCAACTTTGGTGACAGCCTTGGGTTTGTACAGCTCAGAAGTTGGGCAAGAGGGTATCACTGGTACTCATTCTTTGTCATTCACTTTTTGCCAAGGAGTGAGGATCATCAGAATAGTAAGAAATTTTACCTATTAAAATTCCTCTTAGCAAACCTATATGATACTTACATTTGAAAAATTTTATGTCCCCAAAATAGAATCTAAGTTCTATGGGTATAGTGGGTCTGGTAAAGTATTTTGCTTTATTTATACAAGGCCATTCTTTCACACTGTGAGTTCTGGGTCAATTGGAATTCACTGTACACATCCATGCTGTGGATTTTTAGTAAAGCCTTCTGAATAAAGTGGGAAATATCTACTCTCCAGGAGAGCCTAGCTGTTCTAAGAAATGAATGGGAAACCTCATGTGCCATGGTAAAAAGCAAAGGTTTGATGTTCAGCCTGGTGCAGTTTTGAGCCCCAGCTTTCCTGCTAACTTAATGTATCATCTTAGGCAAGTTGCTTAATCTCTGTGGTTCAGATATGCTACTTGAAAAGTGAAAATACTCTTACTTCTCCCAAGTGGGAGCAGTGAACATTCAGTGACATTAGATGTACAATGCATAGTGCACTGTCCGTGCAGAAAGGGTTAAGGGTGATAGGGGAGGAGTGGCAGTGCAGACCCTTAAGGGACAGAAGGTTGGTTACTTTCTAATTTTCACCTGGCTGCTCCAAGGTTTATGTTCAATGTGTGTCTCTAGATCTTATACTTGGTACACTGGGGACTTGCACCCCGAGATATGCAAGGCAAATGTCACATCACAGTTACCCAGGCTGCCAATACCCAAGGGATTTTAGTGATCATCCAGACTAAGAAGCAGAGAGCACCCTTATTTTCTTAGTACTTGTGCAAAATTTTTATAGTTCATTTTCCTTTAGTTGCTGGCTTCTTGCACAGTATCGCATTCTGCAATGATTATTATTTCATGAATCCTAAGTCCAGCAGTGCCACTGACTTCGACTGTGTGAGCTTGGGCATATCATTTGCCTTTTTGAGGCCTCAGTTCTTTTTATTGAAGGAGAAAACTGGCTTGGAAGACCTTTAGGTCCATTTTTAGCTCAGAATAAAGGAAATTGTCCCAGAAATAGAATTGCACCAGTCCCTGTCTTGGAAAATCCACTGAGTCAGGTAACCATGCTATAACAATTTCCTGACAGTATGTGTAAGAAAGTGAGAAGTAAGGATATGTGCTGAAGTATGTTTCTCCTAACAAGTCTGTGGTATTCCAGGTGACATTTGTTCCCACATAGCACACATTCCACACCAACATGATAGCTGGCATGGCATAAACCGATTAAGACTTGTTCCAAGAACACATATTCTCACTGATTGAAATCCAAACATATTGATTGTTTTATCTTCATCAGGAGAGACTGCTTTCTATTTGGTGGTGAATGACAACTCTTCATACCACTTCATCTGCCAACAGGACAGGGTGGGTGACACAGGCAGCTCCCAAGTGCTGTGGGTTGAGCTATTAGCTGTGACAGGCAGCTCTAAGTCCTCAGTCACCTGTCATACCCCCTCCCATGGTCAAAGTGAGCAAGATTACACATGTCAGGGCTGCAAGATGATGCTGGCATGAATGGCCTGGTGATAAGAACTTTTAAAAGTGATAGGCCCATCTTAAAAGGTTCTGCTTTTAAGGGTGCAAGCTAGAGAGATTTGAGAACACAGCCCAGCTACGTACAGAGAGGAGGTCTGGAGTGGGAATTGTGTGCAGCTTTTCTGTGACACATCATCATAGTAGGAAAGCCACAGAAGAATTATAACCCAAATTTTTATAAGCAAAATACGATGTTGCCGTCTCTCTGGGAATGCCTAGGGAGAATACCACTTACATCTGCACGGAATGCTTTCTTTTTCCAAAGACTTTAAAATGAATTGCCTCATCCAATCCTTAGAACTTGACTCATGAGAGATAGATAGATCCTGTGTTTTTACCATGTTACAAATGAGCAACTAGACATTTCTAACTTCTGAACTTAGGCCCCACATCCCCATTCTTCAAGGGTTGAACCCACAGCTCCTAGTCCAGGGTTCTTCCCACTGTGCTCAACTGCTCAATCCTGTGGTTAAAACCAGTAGATCAATTAATCCTAACAACTCACATGTACTGAGTTCTTTGTATGTCCTAGACACTCCATATACTTTTCCCTTAACAAAAACTTCATGGTAGTATGGTTACTGTCACTCTCACTTTACAGAAGAGGACAGTGAAGCACAGAGAGGTTAAGAAAGTTGCTCATCACATTTCAAAATTAGTATTAGTT
Organism: Myocastor coypus; assembly: GCA_004027025.1. NCBI lineage: Eukaryota > Metazoa > Chordata > Mammalia > Rodentia > Myocastoridae > Myocastor > Myocastor coypus. The sequence goes on along the minus strand of PVJA010036067.1, from coordinate 8,524 downwards.
ATTCCCCTCTTAAGGGGATTTCCAATAGAAATTCTTAAAGTGATTTGAAGTTTACAAGGAAACCAGTAACCTTGTAGAGGAAAAGCAAGGGAGAAGACATGAACATTATCTCTATCACGAACTTGGGACCCTCCAGAAGCAGCTGTCAGGCTCCTTCTGGAGTCTCCATTTCAGTTGGCCTGCCTCCACCAGCTCCACCATGTCCATAGGGTGACCCAGAAATCCTACAAAGTGTCCACCTCAGGCCCCCAGGTCTTCAGCAGCCTCTCTTACACCAGTAAGCCTGCTTCCCACATCAGCTCCTACAGCTTCTTCCTAGTGGGCAGCAGCGGCAGCTTCCGGGTTGGCCTGGGGCTGGGTGGCTATGGTGGGGCTGGTGGTGTGGGGAGCACCATGGGTATTCATGGTAACCAGAGCCTGCTGAACCCCCTGAATCTGGAAGTAGATCCCCAACATCCAGGCCATGTATATTTGGGAGAAGGAACAGATCCAGAACCTGCGCAACACGTTTGCCTGTTTCATTGACAAGGTTCGGTTTCTGAACAGCAGAATAAGATGTTGGAGACCAAATGGAGCCTCCTGCAGCAGCAGAAGACATTCTGGTGTAACATGGACAACATGTTTGAAAGCTACATCAACAACATCTGGTGGCAGCTGGACACACTGGGTCAGGAGCAACTGAAGCTGGAGGCGGAGCTTGGCAACATGCAGGGGTTGGTGGATGCCTTCAGGAATAAATATGAAAATGAGATCAATAAGCATACAGAGATGGAGAATGGATTTGTCATCATCAAGAAGGATGTGGAAGAAGCTTATATGAATAACGTGGAGCTTGAGTCACGCCTGGAAGGGCTGAGTGATGAGATCAACTTGCTCAGCCAGCTGTATGAACAGAAGGTATGTGAGCTGCAGTCTCAGATCTTGGACGCATCTGTCATGCTGTCCATGGACAACAGCTGCTCCCTAGACCAGGATGGCATCATTGCCGAGGTCAAGGCCCTGTATGAGGAGATCACCAATCGCAGCCGAGCTGAGGCTGAGAGCTGCACCAGATCAAGTATGAAGAGTTGCAGACTCTGGCTAGGAAGCACGGGCATGACCTCTGCTGCACGATGTCTGAGATCTCTAAGATGAACCGCAGCATCAGCCACCCGTAGAAGGAGATTGAGGCCCTCAAAGGCCAGAGAGCATCTCTGGAGGCTGCCATCGCTGATGCCGAGCAGCGTGGGGAGATGGCCATTAAGGATGCCAATGCCAAGTTGGCCCAGCTGGAGGGTGCCCTGCAGACGGCCAAGCAAGACATGGCCCAGGAGCTGCGTGAGTATCAGGTGCTCATGAACATCAAGCTGGACACTGACATTGCCACTGTCTTAGTTACTCTTCTCTCCTTGCTGGTACAAACACCTGACACTCAAAATGGGGGAAGGAAAGGTTTATTTAGCTTATGTTTACTTATGTTTTCAGTCCATATTCAGCTGGTTCCAAGGCAGAGAGGCACTTGGCAGAACACAACCTTTGATGGTGGCAGGCAAGAGCAAGAGAGGTGGGAGAGCTAGCTGTAGCTCAAGCAGCTAACCTCTCTTTCTTTCTTACATTGAAATGCAAATTACCTACCCCATGGCAGGTGCAGAACCCATTTCCACAGTAGTCAATCACAGATTCCAGAAGCTGCCCATGACTGCATGAGGCTTTGGAGGGACACTTATGCACAAACCATAATAGCCACCTAGTGCATGCTGCCCGAGGGTGAGGAGCACAGGCTGGAGCCTGGGATGCAGAACCTGAGAACCCACACGAAGACCCCCAGTGCCTATTCAGGAATGGTGAGCTCACCCTATGGGGGCCTCGCAAGCCCTGGCTTCGGAAGCCTCCAAAGCCCTGGCTTCGAAGATCGAGACCCACGATGGGAAGCTGGTGTCTGGGACCTCTGATGTCCTGCCCAAGTGAATGAGCCGCAGAACCTCTCCCAGCCCGCACCTCTCCTGAGGCTGCCCCAGAGCCCGTGGGGAGACAGCTGTACAAGGGAGCACTGGGAGCAAGAGACCCACCTGAGGCTGAGCCTAGCCCTCAGCCCACCCTTGGGGGACATTATGGCCTGAGGTACCCCTTCTTGCCTGTGCCCTCCACCAAAAACCAATTCAATTGTCTTTTCTTAAAACAAAGCCTGGTTTTGCCACCGGAAAGAAATGAAAAAGACCTCGGAAGCCATTTCACATGTTTTACAGATGCTAGAACTTCTGGGATTTCCACTGAGCGATCAGAGCTGAGGAAAGCATGGAGCCTGTCCTGAAGGGGCTCAAAATCCAGTAACATTAAAATGATCACTAAACTTGAATGCTCAATTTGACTTTGAATTCAAGCTGAGACAAAAAGTAAAATATGATGTATTATCTAGTACTCCATCTGATGAATGGAATGGTGTGTGCTCTTTAGAAGAGACAGCTTCTGTAACGTGAATAATAATGACAGATTCTTACTTTTATATCAATAATAACTAATATTCTTTGAGTGCTTACCATGTGCCAACTATTGTATTAAGGAAAGTGTACGCATTATTTAATCCTCACGAATGTCCCCTCGGTTATTTCAATTACTTTCATTATAAAGATAAAGTAATTAAGGTAAGGAGAAATTACTGCATAGACTCATATGTAATACAAATGAAGATATCTTCCACAGAGTTTTTACAGAGGATTCAGAACCGTTGTTCATAAAGCCTGTGCACACATTTCTCTGCCATGCCCATTTGCTCGGTCATGCTTCACAAAGTAGCTCTGACTATACTGTCTCCCGATGCAGTGACTGTAGCCATTGTGCTTTGGTATTGCCTTTGGAACCTAATAGTTCAGAGGATGCAGTAAGTCTCCTTATGAGGACCAATTACAGAAAACCTTCCTTTGTAAAGCAACAGCATGAACTAGAACAGGCACTTCATTATCTTCTTCTGCCCACAGGGAAGTAGAGATGTCGATGAGGGAATGATTGGCCTGGGAAATGACAGCTTTAGGATCCATGCTTTCAGGGTCAAAGACCTCCTTGTCCACTTCCTGGATTGACTTCTTTGGTCTCCTGGGCACTGGCTTGCCCCTTACTTGGATGGGCTTCTGGGGTCTCTTTCTCTGTGGGATCCCATTGGCAGCCCTTCTCCTCCCACAGCAGTGGCAGACCTATTGACTTCCGGGCACTCATTTCCCAGAACGATTTTCAGTCCCTGAGAAGCAGAAGTTCTTTTCAAACTGGGAGTTTATAGTGCCGACACTGCACCAAGGAGAATAGATGTACTTTGCCTGTGGACTGCTTTAATCTAGTGAATTGTGCTCCGACAGGTAAAGGATAATTTTGCTTCTTTTCTTGTGCCTCTCTAAAAGTTTCTGGAATCAATTAATGAGTATTCTGTGGGCTTTCTGTCTCCAAAGCAAGGAGCCAAAATTGTTTTTTTTTTTCCTTTATTCCCTTTATTTCTTGCATAACTTGGAAATTAGGTAGAAAGTGATTTTTCCCCCTCATAGCTCATCCCAGGAAACAATGCCTTCTTTTTAGTTAAGCTGAATGAGTACAAATCACATGACACCAATTGAGTAATTGCAAGTCTTGTTAGTTAGCAAGGTTTTATCGAGCTTTTATTTCTATTGGTTACCTAGGGAACCTTTTGTTTAAAAGGCAGTGCCTTTAGTCTGGGCCTCAAATTCCTTTTCTTTCAGACAAGTACACTTACAAGTGAAGAATGCCCAGGCTGCCAGCATGAGTGAGTGTTGTGTGTTGTGGGCAGGGTGGAAAGGTGGGCATTCACCAGCCCTGCCCTCTCCACTGAATTCAACAGTTCTCCTCTTTCTTATGCCTGTGCTCTCTCTGTTTACACACACACACACACACACACACACAGAGGACTGCGCAGGCGTACACATGCACACACACACACACACACACACACACACACACACACACACACTTTCTTGCTCGATCTTTCCTTCAACTGCAGTACTCTGCTGCATGCATCCTGTCATCTTCTCCCCCCGCCATGACCGTTTGGGTTGCCACTGCTGTCTTCTGCGATGTGTGACATTTCATGGAGCTCATTCTAACCACCTCAGTTTTCAAGGAAACTGAGCTTCATTCCAGAGAGAACTCTCTTTTTTTTCTATGGGAACTGCCAGGCCACATATGCATGCTGCCAAGATCATGCTCTTGGGAGTCAGATGGTGAGGAGTTGGGGCCGTGTGCTCATTTGTTAGCTATGTGACCTTGAGCATATCACTTAACTTCTCTGAACTTTATTTCCTGAGGGAGTCAGAAATAGAACATATCTCATAGGATGTCTGTGTGGGGATTCAGTGAAATAAGGCTTATATCTCAGTGCAGTGCCTGGCCCAACCTAACCAATCAGTGCTATTGTTATCACCAAGAGTGGCTATCTTGTGATTGTTACTTATGGATATCTTTCCACCTTCTTTGTTCTATTTCTCTGCAGCTCAGAGTGCAGAACAGGCTCCTCTACACCAAGTTATTGTTTTTTCATTGAGTTAAATGTAAATCCCATGAAATTCACCATTTTAAGTTAAACTATTCAGCAAGATTTGTACACTCGTGATGCCCAAAACATTGCCATAACTCCAAAAGGAGACCCCATATCTATTAAGTCTGAAAGGACTGCCATCCCACCACTTACCAAATTATTCACTTTTCAATCTATTTCTTTCCAACTCTGTGCCATTCTGTACGTTTGAGGAGTATAAAAGGTGAATTATGCATGTTGAGCTTCTCCCAAAAGTCAAATAGAAACATATTTCTAAATATATATATATATATATATATATATATATATATATATATATGCTTACATCTCAGGACTACCTTATCAGAATATAGAGTGAAAAATGCTAGTGATTAATCCTTATTCTATACAACATAGACATTACCCTTTGGTGCTTATCTGCCATACTTTCCAATTCTTTGCTTTTTTGGTCTTGCAGCCCAAGAGAAAGAGAGCTTGAATCTCAGTTAAGGAAAGCATATTTTCTAAATCCCTTGTAAACAAGTGATGGGAAAGCCAAGGAGGAAGGTTAGCAGGTCAGCCTCTTCACATTTGATTTCCATCCTGCCACATTCCAACGCAGGAATTTCAGCCTTGAGAGGCACCAGATACCCTCAGGGAAAATAAGGCCCTTTGAAGTTGCTGGTAGTCTTGTTTCTGCAGCTGCCACTACTCACACCACCCAGGTCCAAGGGGCTGAGCGGCCCAGGAGCTGGTTCATCAGCACTCAGGTGCAATCTGGCTGGCCACTATTTCTGCAGTGGGACAGTCCACATTCTTTCCCAGGCTGTGTGAGGAAGGGGCAGGCATGGTGTGTCAGCTGCCAAGGAGGAAGGAAGGAATCTGCAGTTGGCTTGGTATACCAGTTAGAGGGGGGGAGAAGGGCAAACAGCTAAGAAGACTCATTGGTGAAAATACTATGAGATTTGGCCAATGTGGTCAAAGGCTTTGTGTAGTGGCCACTTGGCCTGGTGTGGCTGCAAGATGATTTGAGAACACATCCATGTCATAGAGAGCTGAAGGGGAGAGCCTTGCCACCAAGTCAGCAGGCTTCTCGGCATAGTGAATGTCTTGGCAGGTTGTCTACTTCTGTGAGATTTGAGCCATTGGTCACTGTGTCATCCTATAAAGGGCAATCTCTTCCTATGAAACCATGTGTTCCAGCCTTTGATGATTTTGTGCAAGTTTTATTTATTTTTTCAGGTGCTAAAGATAGAATCTACACATGCTAGGTGGGTGCTGAACTACTGAGCTAAACCTTCAAGCTATCTATCTATCTATCCATCTATCTATCAGGAATGGAACTCAGGGCCTCACATGTGGATAGAAAAAAAGGATGAAGGGGGCTGGGGAGATAGCTCAGTAGAATAAGCACTTGCCTTGCGAGTACAAGGGCCTGAGATCCATTCCCAGTACTACAGGGGAAAAAAAGGGGATTAAGGAAAAGACTCCTATACCTGGACAACCCTAACCTTTCTTTGGTCGATGGTGAATGAGGCTCTCGTGTTAATAGTAGAGTAAATACACGAGTGATGTCTGCAATTTACATTATGAATTCTCACACATTTGCCTGTAGTTTCATCACCAAAAACAGTGTATTCAAAATTCAGATTGCCGGACTCCACTATTCCTGAGCCAGAATCACTGATAGATCCAGAGAAAGCAAAGCAAGTTGCACAAAGTGACTGAAATGGAACAGAAGGGCAGACTCTGGTCTTGGGAGACATGTCAAGAAGCAATCAGAATAGTGTGATGTTTCACAAAGTTGCACCAGAGAGTTCCACAAGAAGGGGTGACCCTGAAGCTCAGATTCTCACTCATTTCTGTTTATGTACAGTTTCTACTTTAATAAGAGACTTTTAAATAATTGGCTATTATCTGTGAATCAGAACACATCAAAGGAAGTTGTAGGAGTAATTTTGACATTTATAGCTTTAACTTCATCCATGAGATTAAATTTGAAAAATATTCTTGAAGATCCATTTTTGGGTTTTAATAACTATAAATTTCTGAACATTTCACACTTAAGGGTATTTTGTTTTTCTCATATTTGTTTGAATTTGAGAAGAATGACTTTTCTCTTCCACTCACAGTATAGGAATGCTAGTGGCTCCCACTGAAGCAGCCTTTTCGGTTCCTGGAGGAAAGTATTTATTAAAAATCAGACTGTATTTTTGACATGGAATGCTTTTTTTAATGTTGCCACAAAGTTACATGACTTGCTATAATTGAGCCCCAAACAGTGTGGTCATACCTTTCTTAAAAAGCAAGTCTTTTTCACAAAGAGATGATTTCTTAGCATCCCAAGTCTTATTTTGTACCCAGGTATGCATTTGTCTCAATGCAGTTAAAACACTATCTAAATCAATCCTTCTTAAAACTGCACAGTCTGTATGAGTGAGAGGAAGGAGAGGGAAGAGGACAACGGAGAAAGGGAGGAAGACAGATTGAATGACCCAGGGTACTAAGGACCAGCCCCCACTTGGGGCTTCCTCCCCTTCCTCCTCATCTGCTCTTCAGGACGTCATTCTGCAGTCTCACCATATCGACACAGGCCCCAATATCTGTGGAGACTACAACTCTGCTATCTTTTAGAGAGTGAACCAGAGAGACCTCCAGAGGAACCTCCAGAGGAACCTCCAGAGGCCTATAACTTTAGGCTCCAGGTTTATTTCTGAGATCTTCTACTAATTCTCCAGAAGCCTCTTTTCTCTGCAGCTTCTCAGAGATGACGGCTTTTCTACTTTGGGAAGTTCCTTTGCACATAAAATGTTTGAGGGTAGTTAAAGTGTCTTTCTCCCTCAGCCACAGGCTTCCTGTTGCTCAGGGTGAGTTAGACAATTAGTCCTAAGTAGTCCCAGCTGTTAGGCTTCCCCAGGGAATGCTCTTTGTGAGGTGGTTTTCTCCTTTGATAATTTTGATTGCTTCTAATGAGACTGCCTGCTATACCTGTAATAGGTAATGCCGGATTTCACATTGTTATCTTTATAGCACCTTTTACCCTTAAGGTTCCAAGAGTGCTCTGACATCCCTGTTAAGAACCTAGGCCACAAAGGCATTTCCCCTGTGTGAATGGAGCTGTTTTTCCTGTAGAACTGCCCTAGTTCTTCTGTGCTGGTGTACTCTGTGTGGGGAAGTGACTCTTTTGAAGAAAGTGTGCAAAGAGCAAGCACAGGGAGTGGGAAAACAGAAGTAGAGAAAGGGGCAAGGGAAGAAAAAGGGAATGAGAGAGCCTTGGAGGTGTCAGTGTCATAAGGCAGGATATGTCAGAGGTGGACATGGAGTGCCAGAGGGATGCGGACCATGTGGGCAGGAGCAAGAGCTTCACAAGTCTGTAAGCAGCCGGGAGGTAAGAGTACCCTGGAGAACCAAGAGAATGCAGAGGCCAGGAGCCATCCAGGGCAGGACAGTATCACTCAAGCCCTTTTAAAGATCCAGATCCCAATTGAAACACACACTGTCCTGGTTAGTGTTACTTGAAATTTTAGGCCACGGAGACAGCTCAGTGGCAAAGTGGCTGCCTTATAAGTGCAAGGTCCTGAGTTTGATTTTGGTACCAAAAAGAGAAGGAAATTTTAGAATTACTACCATTCTGCATCACAAAGGGAAGTATGATTACTTACTGTAGTGGTTCCCAAATGTCAGAACTGGATAATTTTCATGAACTTGCTTTGACAAAAACGTCATGTTCCTGGATGCCCTCTCTAGAAATTTTGGTTGCAGAAGCTTGGATTTGTTAGGTCCGGGAGACATCGGGAGAAGGATGAGCCAAGAGTCGGTGCCTCAAAGTGTTATAGAGCTCTTTTATTAAATAAGCTGTGCCAGCACAGGGCCACCCTCAGGAAGAGTGATCCCGAGCGGCTGTGTGAGCGGGGTTTTATAGGGTGTCTATGCTAATGAGGGATTCAGCAAGCAGGTTTTACAGAACCCAATAGCGTACGTTATTCGGGGGATTGTTTTTTTTTTTTTTTTTTTTTTTTTTTTTTTTTTTTT